>CM039679.1:27180075-27432575 GCA_022537955.1 Schmidtea mediterranea | reverse complement strand
TGTGTTAGATGCCTAAGTTTAAGTTTGTTCATGATCCAGTGGCTGTTGGAGATCTGTAGCATTGATCAGTTTAATATTTTAACGCCCAGTCAATCTCTTTTTATGTATTCCAGTGCATTAAACGTCACCCACTTCGGTGTGAGACCATATGAAAGAGTAAAATTTATATAGATTCAAAAGTTAGAGGTAAACTTTTCAGTTTATCGCTTATTTTTTTTAGAACCTTAAAAGCATCCTAGATTTATGATAATTTTCTGGTTTTAAATAAAAAAACTCGATGGCTCGGTGCGCATTGATAGAATACTTAATATGAAACTAGAATAAATTCCACTAGAGCTAAATTTGAACAATGGTTAATAACAATTGATTAAGAATGGTTCTAGGACAAAATGGTACGGACAAATCAGGATGAAATAGTATAAGAGATTGTGATATTGATGAATTTGAATTTATTAAATACTAGAATATAAAAAATAAAAAAAATGGAAAAGGAGAAATACAATGACAGAATTTTAATGTTTAATAGCAAATCCTACAGAATTGGATCATTAAAACAAAATAATAATAAATTGATGTAGGTTTCGGGTATGTTCTATATTAATTCGTTTTAAGTGGGATTCTAGAAATGAAAAAATATAATCAACAAATAACTGTAATATCTTTGGTTTAATTTGACAAACTAAACCTGCAAAATTTGGAATCAAGGAGCCCCAACAGTACATAGTAACGAAAGATAGTATTGGGTCACTAAAGATAGCGGATGGGATTGGAAAATATGAGCTATGAGCATCTTGATGCTTTAAGGAGAATAAGAAAATCAACAAATAATTATGAAGATCTTTTAAGAAAAGAGGTGACACAGAGGAAATCGGAGAACCTGAAATGTAGGACAATGAAACTCATAAAAATGACAGAAAAGTGAGAATGTTGATAATCTAATATGAATAATATTCCTCCACCGATTTATTGCGTTGTATAAAATGTAGAATATTGTTTGTATGGATGTATGTGCAGTGTATCTAGCTACTTCCAGTAATATATTAATTCATTTAGTCTAGATAATTTAACCCAATAACAAACCATAGGAATCTTTCTTGTTCAATATAGATTGCTCTGAAATAATTATTAAAAATACTTAAGGATAAACTGAGCACAGACTGTCAACTGTAAGTTGTTGGAGCAGAGGTACGTCCATTCAATCATTGAATTAGTAAAAGGGTTTACGTTTTACGGACTACCATTCACTCGAATATCTTCTAAGCGCCATCTAGGGACCTTATTGCTTTCAAATTATTATATTTGTATTTTTCATTACATGTAATACCTGGTATTAATTGTTTCCCGAGAATTTTTTATGTTTTACGTAGATTAATTTTTCTGAATATAAGTTTTGATTCTATTACGGATTCCTGAATTTAACTTTATTACTCGACTAAGTTTTAAACGTTAAACTGGATGATGAAGAACCGTTTCATTCAATAAGAACACTTGGCACTGTGGCCAGGGCCTACGAGAATCCTTGTCAGGGATCTTTTCATCCATTAAAGCCTTTTTTTCTTCTTTTTTCTTTCGTTTCCTTGGGTTACTATGTAATGCTGTGGTTTCTTTCGTTTTCTTTTTTATCCATCAGCTATGATTTAAATTTATTTTATTAAATTAATTAATTAAAACAGCAGTTTAAGCATTCACGTTAAATATTATAAAACAGTTAATTTTTTTAAAATGAAACACCCAGAAAGAGGAAATACTACATCATTGCAATAAACATTACAAAATATTTTTTGAGATTTAAAATCAAATTTGATTTCGTCCATGAATCTATGATTTAACATAGGGTTAAGAAATAGTAAGATCAAGTGAATGTGTTTTCGTTTTAATGCAGAATTGATACAGATGGAGTTAGCCAGCCTATGACAACCTCAAAATGGTCCTAGGATGATGGAGTTTGAAAAATAAAAGAATTGCAATTTTAAAATATATATTAAAATAATATTTAATCTCTACTTTTATACATATTAAAGGATTTTTGGAAGTTCTCTTTGAATGAATATTTTTTATTTTAGTCCATTAATTCTGAATTTGAAATAAATATTAATAATATCCCAGTTACGGAACTAGCTCACAATAGACAAATATAGAGCTCCCAGCAAAAATAATTTACACAATATGATAATAGCTTTGCATAATTTAAATTCAATTTTTGTTTTCATCTAAGAAAAATTTGACTCGTCTCAAAATTTTTAATAAATTTCATTTTATGTTGTTTTAATTTCAATTGAAAAAGTGAAAATTTCAATAAAAAATTCATAAAACCTCAGCTACATGTTTCTAAGAAAATATTCTCAAAATGAAGCCAATTTACTTTTTAAAAAAATTCAAAATTGATAAAAATGAAAGGACAATATACAATTCTACTTTAAACAATAGCTTTATAATATCCAAGTTATATAACTCCTACTGACGAGGTCTTTAAATGCATTGTCTACCAAGTCTTTTCCCCTGAATTATACTCCGTTCTTGTCTTCGAACCAACAATTTCACTATCACCAACTTTTAAGATTAAAAGAATTTTGCAAGATTTGTCTGTTAATAACGGTTTGAAGTATTCCCAAGTTTCCCTACTTTGATCCACTTTACGTAAATTGATAAATGTTAACTGGCAAAAAACAAAGGTTTTACAACATTATTTGTAGTATCATGTTGGAATGGTTGTGTTAGATGTTACGAGAACACCCTTTAAATTATTTTGGCTACCATTTAATGACGCACCAAATTAATTTAAATTGAACCAATTTTTAATTAATATTGCACCAATTAAATAAATACATAATGAACCAAATTAATTTAAATTTAAACCAACTATTTCATTTAATTTTAACCAAATTAAAATCTTTTTAAATATTTCAAATAATTATTCTAAAATTTTTACAAGACGCAAAAACCATATCAATCTGAACAAAAAGAAAACGAGGAAGGCCACACAAAGCCAAACCAGCTCTGATTCGACGGTAACTGCATGATTTTTACATTATTCAGAAATTTATATTTAATTAACAAAATTGTTATTATTTTGTTATTATTAAATTGTTGGTTCATTTAAGACTAAACGTTGTGCTAAACAATTTGAATTGGTTCAGTATTTCTTCGATTTGGTGTATCCATAATTTAGTTCAAATGGTATTATATTTCATTCATTTTCAACTAAAATATTGATTCAGTTCAATTAAATTTGTTGCAAATAAAATTGAATTTGGTCCATTTATCAGTTAAAAAACAATAAATTAAATTTGGTGTGTATTTCGTTTATTTTAATTCAGATTACAATTTTGGCGAATTATTGTTATCTAAAAGATTAATAATTCAAAATTTTATTAATATAAAATTTAAATTTTATAACATACTTTCTCAAAAGAATTTTGTGACTTTTATTATACAGATTTTTCAAAACAATTATTACAATAAATTTATTAGCGTATTGAAATTTTACTGAAAATTATTTTACCAATTAAAATTTAAAAATTACATTTAAAAATAATACATTTTAGAATTACTATAAATTAAGTCCAATTTAATACTGAAAATACTGAACAAAGTTAAAATTTAATTCAGAAAAATAGAGATAAATCCAGTCCAACTAGTTTTGAAATAAGTAATTGTTTCCATAATAATCGTAGGATGAAAACAGAAAATCGACCTAGAGCTCTGAGCCCTCTATGCAAGTATTTTTTAAGCGCCATTATTATATAATTTAAAAATTAAGTGTATTTACATGAAAGCTGATTTAGACTGAACAATAAATTTAGGTTGTAGATAAGCAAATAATTTCAAAGCTACAAAACGTTTTATTTTCTACTCGTATATTTAACATAAGTATAAAAATATTAAAAAATGGTTAACAATAAAAATAAAAAATAATTTCAAATATAAGTCAAGTAAAAAAAGGTTTATTTAACTTTAATTTTACATGTATAAAATTTTATTTTCCTTCCTTTCAAGATTGCAAACTCTTCAATTATTTCCTTAATATATATTTTATCACAAATATCTTTTTCAATTGTATCATAGATAGCCCCACTAATCCTTTCTGTGAAATTGTAGAAATAAATTTTTATAATTTTGAATATGATTTTTCGGCACTTACTACTGCAGCTGGAAGAGTTTAAATTATTCCTAACGCAATATATATTCACGAATATGTTTTCTAATAAATTTGAATATATATACAGGCCCGGCTCGTGGTTTATTTTGTGTGTGCGAGGAATGTTTGACGCCTTTGATTTTTTTTCTCAATAAGTTACTAAAAAGCTATATTATAAACAAAAATCAGCCACTATTTTTTATGGTTTTATATTATTATCGTTTAAAAGTAAAGCGAAGCCATTTTCAATATTTCAATGTCTGAAAATAGGTATAAATACAAAAAAAATCGTTTCAAATTAATTGTCTTGGAGGCGCTTTTTCATTTGAAAAATAAAACAAGTTGTGTTTAAAAACTTAAAAATTTTTATTTTTCAATACTTTTTGTTAAAACTAAAATTTCATATTGTCTTGTAGGCGCCTTTTACTTTTTTGCGCCTGTGTGCATTGCACACTTCGAACACGCTACGAGCCGGGCCTGGATATATATATATATATATATATATATATATATATATATATATATAATGGGTCAGTATTATCATGAATATCATTTAAAATTTCTAATTCACTGAATAGCTCTATCACAGAAATATCTTTTTCATCACTAACATTTTCCCTAAGTTTGTAGGCCTATCAAAAGCTAAAGAATTAGTAAAGAAATATGATTCTTTAAATATTGAATTGTCTAAAATTTCTAAAAAAGATAAAGTATAGCTGGATTTAAAAACTCTTTTTTATAGGAATAAAACTTATTAAGAATTTATTACGATCACACAAGAATAAATTGCTTTGACTTCTTTAATTTCTCATGGAACAACAAAAAGAAAAATAGAATAGAAATAGTACAATTATGAAATGAGTTGCAATGCATCTTTAATAGCTCGTCATTTGTATGACAAAATCAGTTAAAAATTTACATATCGTTCAAATCGTTCATCTAATGAATTAATAATTGCATCTAAAATAGGAAAGTAAAAAGAAATTTTAGATTTATAAGTCGGATCAGACTGTACTATAAAACATTTTAAAATTAATCGTAAATAAACGCATAAATGATCTGTGATAGACATACCTCTTACGAAGATGAAAGAAAATTTACTTAATATGTAAAAAAATTACTAGTATGCCTGATATAATAACTAATTCCACTCAATGACTTTCAATAAAATGTAGAACACAGATTATTAGAAATTCCCTAAAAATTAAAAAATGGTTGTGTAGTAGTAATTACGATAAAAGGACATTTTATTACTCCTTCCATGCCATCAAACGCGTTCACCCTTTTATCATGAAGGATGATGTCACTAGAGCTGAACCTTCTGATCTATGCCATTTCTGAAAAAATATTTTAACAACTTCGTTTCTTAAGACACTCAGTATTGTCTAGAACCAGGAGAAATTTACTTCTACTTCGATATCAATACCGATGAAGAATTGACCTTTTCGGATATAACCGATCATATCATCTCTTTCCCGGAGAATGCAAGAAATTCAACTTGCCCTTCACACTTCTCGATGACACTGGTTTTGAAGATTACTCACTACAACCTGGTTTGTATTCGGTAGCTTGTGTTCGTATAAAAGATAAAATTATAAAATTGAATTGCTTGAGATTACTCGCAAACATAAGCCTAAAGAGCCGCTATTTCATAAAATAAAATTTGTTTTTTTATATTTGTATTATGATTATTTAAAACAAAAATTTTTTTTTGTGTAAGTAGTATGCAAAATAAAAAAGCATAAATAATATAAAATACTCAAAATAAACAAATAATAAATATTGAGGTCAACACAATGGATCGTGTGGTCAAAAGATTGACAGCGCTCATATAATTAATACACATAGTAAATAATAATACTAATAATAATAATAATAACACACTTTGGTAAGTCGCACTTAAATATCTTACTGGTAACCTGTTGATATTCAAAAATTCAAAAAAAGCTAATGCAAATTAAATAAATAGTCATAAAACAAAATATAAATAAATTTTTTATCACGTCAGTATGTTCAAACTTAAACAAAACCTTTTTTATTGTTAAGCAGTTCACGTTAATCAATATTAATTAATGAAAATAAATATTAATAAATATAAACATGAATACTAAAAAAGTTTTTTTACCTTTCAAAATTACTTGGGAAAACATAAAAATGTTTTAACCGACTAATAATTTTACTTGAATTATTCCATCATGGACTAACAACAAATATAATTTCTCCAGACTTTTTTAATCCAACTTTATAAAGAATTCAAAATGAAAAAAATTTTTATTGAAAATTATTAAAAATTTATTTACAATTAAAAATTTTATCATAATAAAAATCAAAAAATTAGTTAAAAAGAATTTTGTTTATTTGTTAATCGTTTTTTATGAAAAATGATTTATTCATTTAAATTGTATTTATACGATGTTTTTATTACTCAATATCAATCTTGATGCCAACAACCACTCGTATGATTGCGCAACCGAGAATTATTGAATCTAAAAGAATCCGTTCGACATACAGATGGAACAAAAGATATTTTGTTGTGTCTTTGACATTTCTTGCACACAAATTCGTAAGCATATTTCAATGTATATATTTTTATTTTTATTATAATATTTTTTGAGCTATTAAAGAAGTAATTGCATGCGTAAGTTATTATTATGCCAAAAAAAATCCTTTTTTTAATTATATATAATTATAAAATGATTTATATTTTATTTGAATTTATTTTAGTTATTTATTTATATCTATAAATATATATAATTAAGAAAAATTTTAATTTACTTTATGATGTTTTGAATCAATTTTGTAAAAAATAACTTCTTATTATACATAAATAAACATTATATATTTTCAGAGAGAATTATATATCAATGTTTGACATGCGCGTTCCTTTGGTTCTATCTTTTTGAAACAGGTAACTCAATTTTTATGAATTTTTAATGGTAATTTTCACTTTTCAATGATAATTAAAATGACATAAAAATGGTTTTTATTAATTTAAATTTTTATATAATTATAAAAATTGGGTTCAAAACTATTATTTTAATGCACGATTAAATTAATTTTTGAATGATTAAGATTAATATTAAAAGAAAATTTTAATTTCAAAACTTGTAACCATGGAATAAAATAGAAAACAATTAATCAAAATAAACTTTAAAATTGTAAAAATAATTACGATTTTGGGCGCTTGTTTAGAATTGTCCCGCATTTTTTAAATAAATTTTATTTTAAATAATAAACTTTTAATACAAGCTTTTATTATTAAAGATAGCTAACATGACTGTAAAAACAGTTATCTAACTCGATCATTATTAAATGCCCTATAATAAAATTTATTTAAAAAATGCGGGGCAATTCTAAACAAGCGTTCGATTTTGCCTTTTTAATTTTAAATATTTTATTTACATCACTCGAAATAATTTAATTTAATTTTATTATTTTAAATTAAATAATAATTTTCAAACCACAAACAGTTGATATCGTTTATCTTTTTTCTTTTATAATTTCCTTTATTTTCTTTTTTTCAAACACTAATTTCGGTTAAATAATAAAAATATTGATTTATAGTCTGAAAAAAAAGGAGAATAATTTATTCGGTTTTAATTCAATTTCATTGGTCACTTTATTACCCTACGTATAAAGTAAGCCAATATTTACAACGGAATAAAGTTTTTATTATTAACCTAGGTTTATTAAAAAATGTTAAAGAAAATCCAAATTTTACCTTCAAACTAAAGATTTCTACAACTTCCTTTATTACGTCATTGGTTTTGTTTTGTATTTCATCAAAGATTCGCCGATATGTGAAAAGTCGTAAAGTTTAAAATTTTTTTAAAGGAATCTTCAGTCTAATTGTATAGAAATACACATTTATACTACAAATTTCTTTATTCATGTAGTGACATTATATTTTGATATTTCTATAAAAACTTTAACATTTGGTGAGATATAAAAATTCCTGTTTATATCTATGTCTTCTATTAATATTAACCATATGTATTAACTACCATAACATTCTGCAATTTTTAATAAACCGAAATCTACACAAGAAATAAAAAAAGTCATATTATCTTTCACACAACCTGCGATTGATACTAGTTTTGAAGGCACTAATTTACAGTTTCAATAATAAAAATAAAATTAATCAATAAAAAATTTATGTGTTAATGACAAAAGTGAAATTAAATAAGTGTTTATTCTACAGTAGACAGAAAAATTATTAAGGGAAGAAAAATAAATAACTACACATTAGCTCGGTTCACAAAATTTCTATAATAAAAAAGACATACAATTAGACATAAAATAAATTCCAAAGTTTATATTATAATTATTTATATTTTGAAAAATATTTTTATTCCAACTATGTTAAATGCATAAAACCATTGAAATTTTCAAGTTTATTTTAAACATTAAATTAAATGATAATTTCTGGTGTCAAACCTTAGCCAAAAAGTTAAAAAATCATACCATTAAGCGAGATTTGATGTATTTAAACTACATTTAAAAAATACTACAAATGTTCAGAAATTATATTTTTAAAAACTCTTATTAAATTAAAAACATTAAAATTAATCATGGAATTATTTAAAAAGTACTACTGAAATAATTTATTGCAACAAAAAATTAATTATAATAAATTAAATTAAACAAATCTTAGCATTAGTTCAAATGTCTTCAAAAAAATTATTACTTGCTTTTTACAAATTGAATTTTTTCTATTTCACGGAAAAACATTAGTAAATATACAAACTACGCTGAGACACTCCTAATATAATATACGAAAAATACAATAACATTATAATAGACAACAATACAAACTCACCTTGATGTTATTCTTTGCTGTATTAGAAAAACTAAATACTGCACATAAACACAAAAAATAATAAAAAATGGATGCAAACTTTCAATAAGTAGTCAAACTGCACTGAGATACACTCATAATGAATTTTTTAAATTTAATTTGAAGGATTTTACTTTGAAAATTTTCGATGAAATCAAGAGATATTAACTTTGAATCAATTTTATTTATAATTAATTATAAATTAATTATAAACACAATATTTAAAGTAATAGAAGCACTTCTAATGTACCTTATAACCCAAAAAGAATTTAAAATCTTTTGATAAAAGTTTAAAAATGGTAATTAAAAGCTACTCATGAAGTTTTTTGCGATTGCTTTATGCGTTTTCTTTCATCACACAAAAACAGGTTTGAGTGTATTTTATTTTAATGGAATCTCAGAAGGTGAATAAATCAAATTAATAAATTTCATGAAAATAGCGAGAAATCCTTCCATTTTGGAAGATTCTTTGGAATACTAAAAAATTCTGTTACATTCATAATGTTGGGTAAAATTAGTTGTCGGTAAAATATGAAATTATTATATATTGATCCGGCTGCAATGCATTATAATAATTATAATGAATTCCAGACAATATAAACTTTTATTGATTAACACAATCGACTACCAATTTACATTGACCTCATTAATTCAAAATTATTAAAATGACTTGAGTTCTTATTATAACCCTTCAGTAGGAATTGCACGTTAACAATACAACTCAGAATTCCCAACCATTTTTTATATTGCGTTTCCATTTTTTCTTTCAATTAGAATCTTCTTTTCACTCTTTTCAATTTTAGAAATTAATTTCTTTCTTATAGAAATTTTGTTCTGATTCAAGTTGTGCTTTCATTTATAGTATGCAATCTAATGAAACTTATTTATAATAACTTTATTTTTCACAGTATATTGCATTTTGCCATCTACAATTCTTTTTATTATCTTTGGTAGTTGTCGAGATATATAACTTTGGAAGAGGCCATTTCTTGGATTCCCTGATAATCATTTCTCTTTATCTCGAACAAACCACAAAGATTTACAAAATAAATTTTGATCTTGTTTTAATTAATGTTTTACAGGATGACTGTATTATTTCTTTGTTTATTTTTGATTGATTTATTATTTCTCTTGTCAATTTTTATTTCTGGTTCTCAATTATTTCCTTTGAGATTTCTGAAACGACACACTCTACAATTAACACATTTCTTTCCGATTATTTAATTTAATATTTATCTTTTATTATTTATGTATCCTTAAAAATAGTTTATAAATTTAACAAAGATGGCAGTAAAAATTGAATTTCTGAAAAAGTTAATTTAACCTTTAGCAAAAAATCAAAAAAGTTTGTTATTAATTTGATAAAAAGTAATTTATTATTTAAAATTAATCTAATTTCATAATACTTCAAAACGAGAATCATAATTTCGTGAAAACTTAATTATATAACATTAAATATAAAAAATCCGCATAATTTCTAATTAATCAAGTTGATTTTTGCTTAAATGTGTTTTAAAGATTATAATTCTAAAAATAAAATAAATAAATAAAAGTAATATTAAAGAGCTTGAATAATGATCTCATACCCTTATGAAGTCAAAATACACTCACTTTCAAAACCAACTTACTTAGCAGACATCTCAAAAATGTCTGAAATATAAGTGATATCTGAAAAGAATTATTCATTAAGTTGATTTTATATCAAATTTTATTATGAGAATGTGCATAGATAGTGAAAGTAAGAAAAATAAATTAAATACAAACACACCAATGAGTAAGAAAATATTAATTCATCTACCCGGTTTACACATTAAGTTATATTATAGATGTTGTTATTACATGAACCCAAGTGACATAGATTATAAACCAAACCGTCTTTTTATAAATTGTATCTTTCTCGAATTACATGCTGCATACAAAGCATTGGTGTTTGCATATAAAAGAATATCAAATTTATCAAAACGGAGTTCAATCAATAAGAAATCAATGAATTTTTGATGTTGTTTAGAAAAACGAGATAACTATTCTCTATTATATTCAATTGAAAATGTTGATTTTAATCAAACGACTAAATTCACCAGTTTGATGCGAGGTCCCATAGTGTAGTGGTTAGCATTCAGGACTTCTCGTGGGTTTATAAACTTCTTATCTGTCAAATATTTATTAACAAATCTAGAAAAAAAGTTTTAAATTAACAATTTTTAAAGAAAGAAAATTAATGCTGTCATTGATATAATACTAATGAAGAATAAAATTTTTATTATAAGTTATATCTTGGTTGGATTAGGAAGATACTCTCCAGTGACCTCCTGAACATTCGTCAGTTATTTTTTTAGCGTCTCCTCACGGTGCCAAATTCTCATCTCACTGAAATTCTATTGAAAATTATAAACCAATATAAACTCAATTTATTTTTAAAAATAATTAAATAACTTGTGGAATTATTAAGTGTCTCATTATGACATTCTCATTCTGTTGCACCTAGGGAATCCAAATTACTCAATTTTTCAGTTACTTGGGAAATCGAGTAATTCAGTTTATAAATGCTAGATAAAAACCAAATATCCGGGTGGGAAAAGTTTCACTTAAAATAAAATAATAGTATCAAAATAACAATGTCAAAGATATTTATTTCTTACTGAGAAAATATTTTAAATCACTAGATAACTAAAGCTGTTCGTATTTAAAATATGTTTTAAGTGTACCTTCTTTTTCAATTCTCTTTTTTCAAAGTTTACCGATTTTTATTCTTCTTTTGCATTGCAAAAATATTCAAAATTGCATTTTTAACTCCCAAACTGTGTCTTAAAAATCATTTGTCATCCTATAACGTAATAGTTTTATACCCGGGTGAGTTTTATTTAGTTTTATTTTTAAAATAAATCAACATTTTACAAAGAATCCTATTCGATTTTCACACAAAATAACTTGAAATACTTTTAAAAATGTTTTTTGAAAATAGTTTAATTTGTAAAGTAGTTGATTATTTAAATTAATTAAGAAAGCACCATTCAAACACATGTTTTACGATATATTTTGACAGTTTAACTATAATCATCAGGTAAAAAGCAAATGAAAGGGATAATATGGATTTTTATATTTAATTTTATATCTGAAATTATAAATTATATTTTAATATTCTTTTAAAAATCTTTAACTCATTTAAATAAACATTTAAAATAATATTTTATTTGTTATTTATTTATTTAAAATTAAAATTCTTGCAATAATAAATTAATAATAAATTAAAATATTTTCAGCGAATGTTGTAAAATTACATTTTATTTTTATTTTCTTTCACTGTTAATTTGTTTTATCCTTTGAAAATTTGATTGACAAATTAACTTTTTGGCATTTATTTGCTTTAAATATCCGGCATGTCTGACTTGAATTTTACAAAAAAATAAAATATTGTAATATCATACACATCTAATAAGTTCTTTTCACTTAAATTAAATATTTGTTTAAGCTTTCTCAAATCGTAGCACTCCTTAATTAATTTTTGATTCTTTTAGTCAAAATAATAACGGATAACATATGGTCATAATATTAAATTAATTTAAAATAGTAAAGTGACTTAAAATAATACAGTCAATTGTAGTTTTAACGAACTATGTAATGCATGTCTTATTAACATTGATAAACCGTGTGTTTCTTAATGTTCAAGTGATGCTTATGTATTTAATCAATAAATCAAATCAAATTGTATTTTTTTTATTTTTATATTTAATAAATAAACTTAAAACATTTAAATAGTATATAATATTTGAGGGTATCCGTTAATTTCCTTTATTTTATATATTTTTAATTTTATAAGCTAAATTTTGTAATTTTAGGTTTTAATATAACTTTCATAATTATATTTAAATTTAGTACACAGTCATAAAAATATAAAATTGCAAGTAAAGGAGTCCAAAGAAAATATAAGCGATTTTTACACAATTCCGCATGGTGAAACCCGCGATTTATATTGCGTTATCAACAAACCGGTTGTCGTCGGTGACGTTTTTCTAATGTGTCCACTGAGTCCGGGTTTGTGTCTAATAAACTGCAGAGGATCCAATGAATATACGAAAGCCATAGATTGCAAAACTGAACAGCAATCTCATGAAACAATATTTCATTACAAAATAAAGTTTTTTGAAAAACACCAAGGAAAATGGATATGCCAATTTAGAGATTGGCTTAGTGAACCGTTGGCGTTCAGAGTAAAACGTTTGGTTTGCGTTTCTGTATTACTTTATTTAGTGATTTGTTTAGGAAATCTCTCGATTGAATCACTTACGTATTATCCAAATCCAATTATTTCAGGAAACAATCTTACATTAACCTGTTCAGCAATTAAATTAAAAAACGTAAAGCTGAAATTTCTTTTTAATATCATAGAAACTTCAGCCAATAAAACGTCGCATTTTGACGGAATAGCTACGGATGATTGGAGCGCATATCTCTTTATTTCTCAAGTTGATTGGCGTTTAAGTGTAACTGCAGAGTGTTTAGTCTATGAAAAGTCAAATATGATTGCATTTCAAAGGATTCCTCTAGTTATTCACAGTAAGTCTTTCAATTGATTTTATGGTGGAATAAATAATAAATCATTTAACTATTGATTTAAAATATTATTGGAGTAAGGGGCGATAATCAAATATTTGGGTGAAATTGTTTTGAATGAATCATAATGGAAAAGTAACAATGAAAGAAAACATTCCAATGATTCTAGAGTAACATTTCCATCGAATATCCCAATATATGAGATATTTGTTCATACAAACATTTTAAAATCTCCGATAACCTTGTACTCCATATTTACAATATACATTTTACATCCTTTTTCAATAATAAAGGATATAATAAACATATTTATAAATGAACCATTCCATATTGGTCCCTTACTTGCTTACAACCAGTACAAATCCTACATGACCACAACAGTCATTATAAATTGAATTTGCCTAAAACGATTAATAATTTTTAAGAATATCTGATTTTAAATTTGAATATAAAGTTTCTTGACCTTTCTTTTTAAAAGTTGTTAGATATTTGAAAAATTGTTTTTCAAGTAACTAATCAAGTTTAAGTGCGCAAGCATAACGGGAGGATGTATTTTAATTATTGGATAGTTTCCATTTGGAATCTATTTATTCCTTTTATTTATTATTAATATTACAATTATTATTATTATTATTATTATTATTATTATTATTATTATTATTATTATTATTATTATCATTATTAATATTATTATTATTATTATTATTATTATTATTATTATTATTATTATTATTATTATTATTATTATTATTATTATTATTATTATTATTATTATTATTATTATTATTATTATTATTATTATTATTATTATTATTATTATTATTATTATTATTATATTTAAAAACTTTTTCTAGGTCTTCCGTCAAAAGTAAATATTCAATTACTTGGACTGAAACCAGAAAACGAAATTGGAGATGTTTTATCAATAGAATGTTCTTCTGTTGGAGGTTTTCCGGTTCCAAATTATGAAATATATATCATGAGAGAAGGAAAAGATTTTGAAACTTTTACGGAAAAGACTATTATTTTAACAAAAGAAGATAATAATCTCTTAATGAAGTGTCGAGCTTTGCAAGCTGGAACTCATAATTTTATCGAATCAAATGTTTTTATGATACATGTTTTTTGTATATTTTCTATTTACATTTTGCCCAATAAATGAATTTGAAATTCTAGATCCTCCTGATGGCTTGGAAATGCAAATTATTCCAGAAAAAGAAATTATAGAAAATAAAAAAATTAAATCCATCTGTTTTACTAAATCTGGAAGCAATCCTCCAGCCACTATTCAGTGGACTTTCATGGATAAAAATTATAAAAATCACTCTTTACATTTTCGTTCTAAATTCAAAACATTTACCAAAAGATTCGGAGAAGCAATTACTAGTTCAGTCGTTGATTTTATTGCAAACAAAAATCAAAGCGGAATTATTATAAATTGTGACGCCATTTATAAGAATAATATTATCCCAGGACCAGAAAAACTTCTCAGTGTTATTTGTGAGTATTTTATAAATATATTAAATTAAAATATAAGATTTTTTTATTTAAATTAAATAAAATAAAATAAAATTAATTTAAACAAGTTTAGAGATTTAGAGAAAAATTTACAAAGTAACTGTACAGAATTCTGGAGCATTTTATAAAAATAAAATGAAATTTTTATTAATAGGAAAATAATAGCAAATGGATCTCAAATAAAGAAAAATTTATTACTTTTTTTATAAATTGTGTTTATAACGTGGTATTAAAATATCTATATTATAAAATATATATTTTTGAATTTTTTTTAACTAAATAAATCTAAATAGAAAAACAAAGTTATGTAAAAAATACCCTTTAAATCGGAGACAGGTGTATTGTGTATTTAAGTATTAATTTTAAATTAAAATATTGCAATTTTAATTGAAATAAAATTAAGAAAAATAATTTTTTAAAAATATTTTTCACTAGTTTCTCCTGATGCAATAAAAATTACCATAAAACCGAATTCATCCATAATGGAAAACCAAACAATAATATTAACCTGCAGTGTTTCAGAATCGCATCCAGTGTCCGAATTAAAATGGGTAAAGATAAATAAAGGAATATTTAATGAAGATGTCACTGCACATGCTTCATTGAAAACGGTAAAAATATTTTATTTGGAAAAAATATTTTAATTAAACATGTTAATTTAATTATAATTTTTCATCTTCCTCTCACCAAACAGAATTTACCACAATTCTCTACCCACGAAGATTATTAATAGATTGCACATGATTTTATTTTCAACAATTTTCTGACATATTTATATTTTAGATAAATTCATAATAATAACTTAACTCAACATGAAATTATGAGAGAAAGTCTGAAGAATTACGGTTTTAAATTTTAAAATCTGAAAAATGTTATTTAAATTTAAATTAAGATTTGAGATTCAGTAAAATTTTATTTCTTTGATTTATAAATTTTAGTTAATAAATTAAAATTTTTTTAATGATTTATGAATTTTAATATTTAAATTGTAATTTGAAAATTTAGGCCTGAAAATTATGTGTTATGAAGTATATATTTTAAAATAGGTCTTATTTATTTGCCAAAATTCAAGATGAATGACGAAGTTGAATAAAATAAATAAAAATAAATAAAAGAAGAAAAATGAATAACTTCACGTAATTCCCATAATAAAAAGAAAATTGGCCCTCAAATTAGAACTTTGACATTTAATAAAAGCCAAATTTTATATATTAAAACAAAATTATTAATATTCTGAAAGATATTTTTATTCCAAAATTATTATAAATTTATTTAAATTATAATTTTTTGTAGAATTTTGACCAGATATGGATGAATTATAGTGGAAAAATAATTACCTAACGTTGGTCGCGCTTCAACATATAATTATTGAGACTAACATTTGTTTTTAATAAAATTAATAAAAATATTCATTTTAAATTAAGTGTAAATGAAATGAATTTCTAAATAATATACATAAAAATTAAGTTTCGTATTTTTTTAAAAAATTTAATTAACTTATAATTCATAATGTTATAAATATTTAATAAATTAGATGACAGGCTTTTATGGAGGGCAACAGCTAAAAAGTGAACTGATAGTTCACGAAACTAGCAGGAGCTCTCAAAATGTGGAATACAAATGTTTATCTTTTCATTCAAAAACAGGGGTAACCATATCAGATAGTTTTGTCCTGAATATACTATGTAAGTTTTAACTAATCATAAATTTATAAAAATCAATAATTAAATAACAAAATGTAAAAATATAATGTTTTACAATTAGGGGCCGTCCATAAATGACGGCACCCAATCTTGGCCGATTTTATTACTCCCTCCCTCACTTTGTCACATGACGTCACAAATCTTGGTCCCACCTAAAAAAGCTGTATTTTATATTTGAAAATAAACATGCTTCAAATCACTTTATTGACATTTTAGTATGCATTTAGTGTTATGCTGCACTCTCATATCGTATGAGAAAACATTTATTAAAAAAAGGAGGCCCTGGAAATCTTAAATTAGTGTAAAATTCTGTTGAAAAATACAAAATTTAAGATGTGACGTCACAATACTTAAATCCTCATCCCCTCATCACACATCATCACAAATGTGTGACCCCCCTATCCCAACCCCTCGGTGCGTGACATTATTTATGGACGGCTTTTTACTAATATTCCAAAATTAAAAGTTTAAATTAACAATATATACATATATAACTCAAAATTCTAAACCTGTATCACTGCATATGTACGCTTATATATATATGACTGAAGCTAATTAAAATATAGTGATAAACATCAAATATAAAAATAAAACCACCATAATAGTTCTTTTATCAGAGTTTCTACATCTTCGTCTGTAGTAGCATTTAATCTAGGAATTAGTGGCGAAAAAGAATTTAAAGTCTGCTACTTTGCTGCTTCAGATATTTCTCGATGGAATTTGTATTGTAGCAGCTTCAAACAGATAAAATATTCTTATAAATGATTAAAATATTTCTAGAATCAACTTCGAAAATAAAAGTCTTACTGCATAAAAAGAAACTAGTTTTATTTCGGAACTCTCCAAAAGCAAAACTTCCAAAAGCGAAGAATAGCCCTATATAATTGCAGAGACTCAACCAAAATTTCGACTTATTTATTCAATCAAATAATTTGACTTTAAATTAGAATAAAGATGCAGTAAAAATATTTTAAAAATATGTGCAAAATTATTAAAAATCTTAATTAAAATTTTTAATTTTTAAAATCGATATTTACAGAAAGGATTTTATGCTATTTTAGAATTGTAATAATCAACATGACTAAAATAATTTTCGTCGAATTAAATTTGATACAACAACATATAAACAACAGCAAAATAAAACATTAAAAATATGCTCGATAAAAAATTAAAATAATTTATTAAGAAATTCGAAACTATCAATTATTTAAACGGTAAAATAATTTTATAATTTCAGATAATCCATCAGTGAAAATTTTTCCGTTTTCTAATAAAATTAAAGAAAGTGATTATGTGGAGCTGAGATGTAATTTGATTCAAGGAAATCCAAAATTTATTATCAAAAATTATTCCTGGATGTTTTGTGAATCTAGGAAATCAACTTTTGCTAAAGAAAATTCTAACTGCAAAGAAATTATTTCAAATTCTCAGCCAGACATTTCATTCCAAACGGTTACCCCAAAGGATAGTGGCAAGTATCAGTGTCACATCACGGATGTATCCGGAAAGGGTTTTAGTGGCGAATTCTTTCTTGAAGTTGAATGTAAAAATATGTTTAAAACATAATAATAATAATAATAATAATAATAATAATAATAATAATAATAATAATAATAATAATAATAATAATAATAATAATAATAAATTGTAATAAATTTTAATAAATCATAAGATATTTTAAAAAATAGATCAGTAAATATTAATTTTTATTGCTATCATTTATTATAAGTTCCTCAACAATGTCAATGAATTTTTAGAAAAAATACATCAAGAACATAAATTATGAATTTTTCTACAACTTAATTAGTTATATAAAAAAAAATTAGGATGCGTCTATCTCTGTTTACTAAAATATTGCTTTACAAAAGTTCAAATTATGGACAAAAATTTATATTTTATTTCAAAAAATTTTAGACTGTTAATAAATATTGTCATTGTTGGAAAATGAACTAAGATTGTTGAAAATTCTTTAATTTTTATATAAATTGTACCAATGATCGCAATCAGAAATATAAACTAATAATAATTTTTTAATAGCGCATTTAATATTGAAATTGTTTTAATGAGGGTGTCAAATATACATTCCAAAACTTTTACAGTCACAGAAAATGAAAATATGTTTGAAATTTTCTACTTTCGTTGCGGGAGTCGTTAGTAAAATGCAAAGATGAATGAGATAAGGAAAACTGAAGCCAATTTGCTACAGGTACAATTGGTAGGCATCACTTCAATCAGGTTTTGTTGCCTTTTCTGAATTATTTAGTTTGATATCGGAGTGAAATCAGTGAATTTAAATTATTTGCGGAATCTTTTATTCAAATTTAGCTAATCAAAATACATAAAAAATTTAATATATTCCCGAAAAGAAAATTTCCCGACAAAAATCTTTCTGCATTGAATTGCTAATTACTTACTAATATATAAAAGTCGACCAAGTTAATTACAGGCTGACCCAATGGCTACGCCGCATCCAATTTCCCCATCAAATTAAAGATTTTTGTGAGTAAATTACGAATATTTATTTACATAGTATCATACTTTTATTACGTAAAAAATTTATATTCCAAAATATATATTTCCAACTAAAATTGCTATCATTTTACCTTTTCAAGAATAATTATATTTATTTTGGGATGTCTTTTAATTCTCTTTATCCAATGACACAAAGGTCATTTAAAAATTAATGTCATTACGCAATAAGAATAATTCACACATATTTATTTTATCCATAGTTAAAATGTAAATTGTAATTAAATTTTACTAATTCAAACAATAATCTTCTAGATAATATTATTCAAACAAAATCTTCAGAGGAAAACGATTAATTAAACCGTATTAAAAATACAACATACATTCACGCTATATTTAATTAATTAATTATTTTTTAAATCGTTTTTCAAATATAATCTAATTTAATTAATTACTTAATTATTAAATCAAATACATTTCAATATACAAGTTGAGAATCTGGTTAGTTTGTTCCCTTAGCCCCCATGTAGTTTAGTAACTTGAAGAATGGATTCAAAATTTGAGTCTTTTCTTCAAGTAACAACAATAATTAAAATTAATGCCAGAAAAATAAAAATAAAATTTATTTTAAAAATGAATAAAAAAAATGACTTCTCTTGGATAGAGTTTTTTTAATTGAAATATGTAAAAAAAAAACTCTTTTATAATTGTAATTTTTTTGTTTTAAGTGAGCTCGGTAAACAAAAGTTTTTGAAATATAAGTATTTGTAATTTAATTTGAAATAAATGACCTTTAGCTCTTTATACTGTTTATTATCTTTATGACTGAACAACTAAACAATTATAGAGATTTAGAGTATACAAATGAATTGGATAAATTAGAGGAAGAAGCAGATAAATTAAATGAGTTAACATTTAATTCCGAAATTCCATGGGAGTATGATGAAGTGAATATTGATAACGACTATTGCTTTAAATCTTTTGAGATTGAAGATTCATTTCCCGATGGAAACACAGCTAACAAAGATTTTAAAATTGATTATTGAGTTGAAATATCTTCAGATGACCTTCTTGGATTAACTGGATCAATAATTAATTTCGATGATGAATTTGAAACAACCTTTAACAAATTAAACTTTGTTAATAAATCACCGGTTATAGATGAAAAGGATATTTAACTGAGTCCATTGGTAAATGAGCAAACAGAAGAGATGTTGGAAACTTCACTATCCTACACAAATATGGCTATGGAGCCGCCATTTGTAGAGTTGACAAAATTTTCCGAACTGCTTCATCAACAATTTCAACAATATCAAAAATCTGACGCAAGCATTCACGTTCTCAATAAAATAGCATCAACTCATCTGAATCAATTGAATAAAAAATTACAATTGTTAAATCTATCAATCGAAGTTCTTCCACAATTACGATATTTTTGCTTCCTCATGAGCTTTGTAGCAATCGATGATAAATTAACTGAAAATAAAATGGAATTCACCAATACATTTTCAAAATCCCTCAGATTAAATTTTATTAAATTTTAATTTTAATTAAACAATATATTTTTTGCTATATTTACGAAATCAAAATATTAATAAAAAAAGGTATGATGAAGGTAAAATTAAAATACATTTACATTTCTAATTATTTAATTCCTTTTCGTTTAATTTTACAAATAATTTTAACTCTTTTGCCCGATTTCCACTGAGAGCACCAAAGAAAATTTAAAGATAAGAAATTGATAATATTGATAAAAATACGGGAAAATTTAAATTGTGAGAAGAAATCTTCAAGATCAAGTACGCTGGAGTATGTTGATAAAAATAATAAGCAAAATATTAAGGAGTTTTAAGGACTTTCCAGTTGGATTGTGTTTTGAAAAAAACTGAGAAGAACATTAATGTTTTCAAATTTGGCAGGGAAAACAAATCGGTTATTGTTGACCATGATTTATATTTGAATAAGTTGAATGATGAGTTGATTGTTCCTCAGTTTGTGAAGTTAAAAATTATGGGAAAAATGGAATATTGCATCCTTTAAGAATAAAGTGTACTTTCAAAAGATTGTTTGGAGTTTTATTTTTTAAAAAAAACTAATTGGTGAAAAAGTTGGAAAATCTAACTGTTCAATAGTTTCGTAACCACTAAAATTGTATGGGCTTCCAAAAATCCATAGAGATATTGTACTCATGATACCATTTTTGTCCGCGGATGGTACTACTCAGTATAAATTAGCAAAATCTTTGGATGGATTATTAGAATATCGCATTTCGGATGGAAGGGCATTTCGTAAAATTTTAGAATATGCAACTTCAAATGTCAATTTTTCATTTAATAATGAATGGGTTGCTATGTGTATTATTTTAGAACAAACAACGACATTAATAGTTTTGGCCAGCTTAGAAAGTAAAATTGCTTCTTTCCAATTGATTAAGAATCCTAGGGATCCATATTTGAGAATTTCTAAGTATACTTTGACTGGTGATTGTAAATTCAATAAGGATGAAAATAATATTAATAGTGTATGTAAGAATGATAAGTTAAAACTTGACTTGTTATTGTCATACTCTGAAGGTTTTACAAATTATAAGAGGAAAATGAGTAAGCAATTTTCTAAAATTTAAATTGTAAGATTGTTTGTAATTTGAGTAAGGTACATAATATGTTTATTAAAATGAATAACTCAGGTCGAATTGTGTTCTGATCTCATTTATTAATTTATATGCAATGTGTGTAAAACCACATACATTGGGGACACTTTCCGTCGTCTCTGCACTCTAATTCTTGAACATTCTTGACCAAAGGAATCGACAAACATTAGTGTATACAACAAGGGTTTTTTGTGTAAAACAGGCATATTTTATTTTATTTTTTGATTACACATTTTTAATAATTATTGGTTATTGAATTCAAGAATTAATGTGCAAAATGCTATGAGTACGAATGTATTCAATTGTTTTTAAATAATTGATTGATTAATCCTGTTATTGTTTTCGGATGTATTTATTAAAATTTTTTTGTAATATTTAAATTTAAAAAACGTTTTTAGCATATTGAAAATAAAATTTATTTAGTAAATAAAATATAATTTTAAAGTGAATTTAAAAATTCTAAATTTTTTAAAAAAGATTTTATAATTTGTTTTGACTATGTAAATTTAAATCCATTTAATTGTTTGTTTGTTTTTTAAATTTATGATAGCAATGAATCTATGTAAATGTACAGTAAAACGTTTGTTTGAATAGCGCTTTTTTATAAATACCAATAAAAGTTGGAATTTCTTTTGATATTTTAAAATGAACTAAATGTTCAAATTCAAAATTAAATTTTAAGACAAACCAAGAATTATATGAATTATATTAAGAAATATAATATTTCAAAAGCAAATGACAAGTTAAGTATTTGCTGCAAAATATTTATTCTTTAAAAGTTTAGAATATTAAATAATCCTTAATCCTTCAAAGTCTAATTTCGAGGCTGACTTAAGAAGCCTAGAAGTAGTAAAATAGTTTTTAAAGAGTAAACTAAAAAAACCATAAAAATGTTTGATTTTTTCGTAAAAATATTTTTGAATCTGACTGGTAAAATTACAAAAATAAAATTTTCTCAGTAAGTGGTTTGAAATAATTAAAACAACTTATTATATTTATAATGAAATTAAAACACCTTCGATCTTACAAAAATTCTGTAAACTATGTTAATTTTTTTTAAAAAATATAATTTTTATTTATAAATATTACATTAAAAAATTTATTACATTTAATATCTTTCAAATTAATGAATTTTAATTGGTTGATATTTTATAGTTATAATTTTACTTAATTATATTTTTTTATAGTTCAACCTAGATTACTTAGCACCTTTAAGAAAGTGATTAAAACCCTTCCTAAAGAACCAATAAATTTTGTGGTTCAATTTATTTCCAAACCAAAAGAAGTCGAAATTTCATGGTTTTTGATATCTGACAACAAGGATTCGTTGTCTATTTGGAATAATGAAAAATTTGAAAGAATTTTGGACTTTTCTACTATAATTGTTTCGGAAGGAAGATTTCATTCATCATTCAATGAGAACGGATTTACCACTTTATCTATTTCTGAAATTGTAGAAAACGATTTCGGACTGTACGTTTGTAAGATATCAAATGAAATTGGTTTCGTGTACTCTTATTTTTGGTTGGTCTCGGAAAGTAAATTTATTTTTCCATCCAAAAAAATTACTAATTTTAATTTCAGATTCTTGTGTCATTCCGCAGGAGAGCATAACTGTGTTGCTGGATAAAAACAAAGCTGCCATTACCTATCAACCGCCGAAAGTCGGTCATTATTCTCATGTTTTGTTAACCATGTGTGAAATCCAATTTTCCAATTCATGTCAGGATATTCAGATTCCACATCCAAGCACGGGAAATGTAATTTCACCCGTCTTGGCAAATATTGAAAATTACTCATTTTACTTGTCTGTTTTCCAAAATTCAGAATTAAAATATAAAACTGAATCTATTCGGAGTTTTAAAAGTAATATTTATTTACATAATTTTTAACATATAGTAAAAGATTTTATCTTTTCACAATTGATATTTTTTCAATTTTTATTATAGGAATTTTTAAATATAAAGCAATGTATTGATCGATAGTCTGAAAATAAAATTTTAGTTTTTTATTATTTTTTATAGAAATAAAATTTCTACCATTTTTAATAAAAATCCAATGTAGGATGTATGCGTATTAAGAAAATATCGCAAATACTGCAAATATTGACATGAGTTTTATTGAAATGATTATTAAAAAAGATTTGCTTTTTGATATTTTCAGCACAGGACGAGTTAATTGAGGTCATATCTAAGTCTTTTATTTTTTTGGTCACCTTTGATATGTTTTATTTTACTGATGATATTTAATGTTTTTTATTTTGGCCAAAATTCAAAAATTTATGTTTCAGTTAATTTTTATTTTTTATCGAAATTAAAATAGATGAATACAAAAGAAATTTATAAAGTGATCAGGAAGTGAGATATCACTGCAAGAAAAAACAAGATATTTGTGGAATTTTCAATAAAGCACTAGTTGACCAAAGATTTTGAAAGTAGACTTTGGATAAGCCTAATAAATTAAAATTTCATATTCAAAATAATTAAAATACTAATTTAAGTAAAATTTATTTAATATTTGAATTAGCTGCCTAGATCAAGCAATTTATTTTATAAATCTCCGTTACCAAAATTCTTCGATGGCCAATCTGATAAAATTATTAAAAATTTTAAAATCATTGAACAATTTGCCAAAAACTCGCCAAACAATTTCCTAACAACTTTTCTATAACCTAATTCAATCTAACCTAACCAAGCCAAATCTAGCTAAAATATATTTCTTACAATCATTTATCATCTCATTTCCACATTCGAAATCGTGATTCATCATTAATTGTTAAAGATGGGAAATTAAAATCTTGCATAAATTCAACTCAATTGTCTTGGTTCATTCTGGAATTCAACATTATATTGACCATAACTCAGACAAAAACGATTCTTTTATTATGGATAAGTAAATAATAATCATATTGATATTGTAAAGCGCTGATATAATGCAAATAAATTATGATCCGATTATTATGTAACTTTGTCTGAAAAACCTTTTGATATATTTATTTATCCCTTACACAAAAAAAACTTTAAATTTTTAACATAATTAGTGTTTATTTAAAGAGTAATTATGAAACAATACAATTTTACACATCCACTTATAGCTATTGACAACATTTCAAAAATCTTCATAAACATTTTTATTCATTTTCTTATGTAACTAAAATTTTTATCGAAACCTGAACATTTGTGTTACCTTCGGTTTCATTTATCATATTTAGTTATAATAAAAATAAATTAAATATTAAAAGGAAACAAATCAAGTGAACAAAATAATTGAAAATTATTTTTTCAATGCAAAAAAATTTTAATAAATATTATTATTAATTAATTAAAAATGTTATTCTTGTTTGGATTTAAGGTTATAATTTAATAATTTTTACACTTAAATTATTAGAGCAATTAATTAAATAAATTTATTTCGGAAATATTACATTTACAAAACTAAATAACAATTTTAGAAGACCTATATGCTAAAATTGGATCAATTATGCATCATTCGATAAAGAAAAGCTGATTTTTAGTTATGGTAGTATCCTTTAGAAAGAAACTTTGTGCTATTGTAATGAAAATCATTATGTTGGTCTCTTAGGGAGACCCAATTTGTGTGAGATCGTGAATATTTTGAAAATGTGCTATATCTAATTAACTATATATATTGAGAAAGTAGAGAAATTAATCTCATTTTTTATACAAATGATTTCTATATTTAATATATTTATTGAAAAAAAATTAAAAATCCAAAGCTCCAGTAAAAAGAAAAACGTATATTTTAAATATTAAAATTGAAATTTTAGATTTGAACATTCGGAATTCAGTTACAATAAACTTTACGATCATAATTGTCGTCCTATGTTGTTTTGGAATTCTTATCCTCGTCTTGGGGATCTCCGCGTTCATGATTAGAAAATACAAACGACAAGCCGAAAGTTTGATTTATTTGTTACATTTTCATTTATTAAATGATTAGAAACTACTCTATTTAACGGCAATTCCTTCAATGAACACCTGTGGTAATGCTTTTCCTAAATTCACTTTTATTTCACTTTATGTTAAGTCAAGAAAAACAGCTTCTAAACCTTAGAAATAGGTCTGGTTTATTACAATCAACTTCTTCAATGTTGTCACCACCAAAAAGTCAGTCAAGTCTTCTCTCTCAAAGTAATTTCGTATATTTTGTTAATTATTTATTGCCATTAAAATCTAGATTCATATCAAATGAATTTTGTTCCACACGAATACCCAGGTAAATACAAATGATGAAATAAGTTTTATTTTTGATCTCAATACTTTTTTTGGTGACCTACATATATATTGTTTATTTGAACTATTTTCCTTGTGGGTTTGATACATATCCGCTGGAGGCACACCAATGCACCCCCCTCATAAACTTGAAACTAAGTAGGTCTGGTTATAAACCTTTATAAAATTATGGAAAATGTTCAGAATGATATAAATACAAATAAATTCATTTTGTAATCTCTAAATCTAAAATCAAATAAAAGTAAAAAATTCATTTTACCTTATTTTATAATCTACATCATATATATATATATATATATATATATATATATATATAAAATATTGTGGAATATTTTTTTCGAAAACTACACTGAAATTGATCTAGAAATGCTTGAGCGATTGTAATTAAAGAATACAAATTTTAATACTATTATACGGCGGTTAATTAAAATATTTTCACTTTGAAAATAAATCTTTTTGAACTAATTCTGGAGTCAAAGGTTTCTCGAAAATTCTTGGCATACGTATTGCCAATATATATATATATATATATATATATAATTTTAAATTTTCCAGGTTATTATTATTATTATTTATTTATATTTATTATATTTATTATATATATTATTATTATTATTATTATTATTATTATTATTATTATTATTATTATTATTATTTTTATTTTTACAACATAATTTAAATAAATAACTGTTAGCCAATTTCCATAGGGTTTATTCAAAAATTAAATAAAAAATATTTCAATCTAATTTATATAAATGATTCCGCAATCTTCAAATTATTTTAAAGTTTTCCACGACCAGCTAGAGCTAGTCAAATTGTTAAATATCAAATATTTACCAAAATTTTAAAACAGGTATAAATATATTCAGATTTTTGTATTCACAAATTAAATTTTATTATTTAATTTAAAATTTTGTTTTAATTCACACATATTTTTAAAAATGATATGAGAAGATTCAATCAGAAAAGAAATAGAGAGCAAAAGACATGTTGAATTTAGTTTTATTATTATTATTATTATTATTATTATTATTATTATTATTATTATTATTATTATTATTATTATTATCATTATTATTATTATTTTTATTATTACTTTCTATAATAGTTTCAGACAGTAAAAGTCATGTATATATGAATATGACGCCAAAAGGTCATAGTCTGGATGGGTTCTCAAATAAAAGTTCTAACATGGAAACATTGAAGAGTCAGGAAACCAGTTTCACATGTTTATCAAATCTTAGCCCTTCCAAATCTCAAAAACTACTGACTATGTCTGATATAAACAAATTTAATCATTACGAGAATTGTGATTCTTATCAGAACGTAAGTTTCATTTAAATAAATAAATATTTTGACTGAAAACATTGATTATAATTCATCAGTGAAAAATGAAATATTAATTAATTTTACTGCTTAATATATTTTCTTACTTAAATTTAGTTATTCAAAATAATAGATCAAAAGAATATAGAATATTTTACAAATTAGACAAAATTCATAGGAGCTAAAAAAATCTTACCAAGGAAAAAATAATAACTTTAATTTTTCTTTTGAATATTTAAGGAAAGAGAAATGGGAAATTATTTTCCTCGAATGATTTCATTGAAAGGTATAAAATAAAATATATTCCTATTAGTGTTAAATATTATGAAATAAATAAAACAGTATTGTTATTATTGAATTTGTATTACAATATTTATCGATCGTAATTTAAAAGGTTAAATTGTCAACTGTATATTAAATTCATCCATTTTTTTGCAATTATTGAGTAATTTCCACATATTTTATACAAGATAAGTAACTTAAAAGTTTTATTTTTTGAAAAATTTTATTCATTTTTATTTTAATCACCAATTAGAAAAATGAAAATTATATTTATATTTATTAAAAAATATAAATATAATGCATTATAAATAGTATATATTAATATAATTAATTTGTTCAATTTTTTTTTATTTTTTTTATTTAAAAAAAAAAACTATAATTGCAATAATGGAAAGGGTTTTATGCTAAATCTATATTTAACCAGATTTCAGTAAAAGTTTAATTAAAACATCTCATATTTATCATTGAAAGTAACACAGAAAAATACATTTCAACTATCTTGTACTCCCGTCATGGACAGGATAGGTTTAATATGTTTTAATTATTTATACATTGATTTTATATACCAATTAAAATTAAGATACGAAGTCATTATTAAACAAACGATTGATTAAATAAATTAAATGCAACTTGAAAAGGTAGCGCCGAAAATTTGTAATACATAAGGAAAAATAAATTTATAATTGAAAACAGATAAAGAAACAAAAACTGCAATACAACATATGTCTGCGATAAAACAGAATCAAGTAAAATTCTCCAGTTCAAAGAAGTAAAACAACGATGTCCACTTTTGATAACACTATCCATTCTCGCTGTCGAATAAGTTCTTCAAGTTGCTATCGAATCTTAAAGACCCTTCCTTGTGCTTAACCATATAGCTGAAATCTAACAAACTCAATCTAAATTGGAAACAAACCCACCAAGGAGAAATACTATCATTAACAAATGTAGGAAATGCTGTTTATCAATAGAGTCATCGGAAAATTCACACAGCGAACTCGCCAGGCAGCCAATCACAACGAAATCCAGAAAGCAAGAGATCTAAATTTTTGAAAAAGAAACAAGACCTAGAAAGTGTAAAGAAAATCTTAAACCAGATATAGTTAGTAATCAGATAGAAAGAAAAGCTTACAATTATATATGTTAAATGTCCATTCGACGATAAAGAAAGAGTTGAAGTCACAATAACCAAGAACTGTGAAAAGTATCTCGACATTGCTAAAGAAATACACATTTACATAACTTTTGAAAACATTGTGGCCCGTTCCCTTGGAACATTGGATTTGTGGGTTTGTGGCGGCAATATTTATTTTGAACTATTGAAACCGAAAGTAAGAGACAGAGGTTTTACAACATCGCCTATATTCCCCAGACATTTCACCATCCGATTTTTATTTATTCCGGTCCATGAAACATTACCTGAAGAATAAATATTTTAAAAATGTCGATGATGTTCGAAGTCACCTAGAAGCATATTTATCTTCAAAGGATACTGAATTTTTTTTAAAAAGAGAAAGTCTACCAACAAGATGGCAAGAAGTCCTAAATAACGATGAACATTATTTAATCGATTAAAAATAAAATAAAATGTATTTAAATTCTTTTTTATGTTGGTTACTTATGGGTACGCCTAATATTATGAAAATATTATGAAATAAAATATTCAAAATATTTGACAAAAATTAAATGATTTTAGTTAAAATATTTTAAGCAAAAATATGGCAGAATATCACATTTTTGTACCATATAATTGTTTTTTATTGAATTGCTTGTTATTTTTTAATTAATCATTGCGCATAAATTTTTATATAAATCAAAATTCTCTTGACATTTGCAACAATTTATGTCCATTTAGGTCTTGTAAAAATATCTTTAATTATGTTCAGCGTTTCTTTGAGAGTTTAGAAATCCAAAAGTTCTATTATGAATAATAAAAATAAAAGTAAAACATAAAATTGTAATTGTTATTTTTGTCTATAGTTGAAATAAGAAATAGAAATATGACGAGTAAATGATTTCCGTACTTTATTTATTTACCAAACAGATTGGACAGCACTGTACCTGCACAGGACCTTCAACGTTTGCATGATGACGCTCAGTTTGAACATAATTGCATTTAAGATCAATTCAGGAAATAAGGTTTTATAAGTTCGAAGTTCGGAATTTATGAAAGAGACAGTATGAAAATTGAAATTATATAGTCAAGAGTTTATTCACTTCATATCCTAATAAACAGATAAATCAAAACTTGTCATAGACATTATTTCTTAATATCAACTAAAAACATATTAAAATCTTTATTTACACATAGATTATTTGTCGTACACTGTAAGATCTATTTATTAACAATTATTCTTTTGTTAATATTATAATTATTATAATTTCATTTATCTTCATTTCAACTAGAGATCTATGCTTTCTCCAAATTATCACAGCTTTTTTCTAGTGGTTGATTTTATAAATAGCAATGCTGAAAATTTGTGTTAAATAGAAAAAACATCGATCAATAGTCGAAATTCAAAGGAAGATAAATGAAATTTTAAATAGAAACAGACAAACAGTGAAAAAAATGAAAATTATTAGAATTAAATTTAATTTGTATTATATTTTTTAGAAAATGTTGTTGAACGGACTTTACAATGATGAAATTTATAACTTTCCGGAAGTAAATCAAAATATTCCAAATAATTAGAATGTTGTTGCAACTGAAGATTAAAATGTTTAAATAAAGCGATGACACATGTAAATATATTCATATTTTAGTCTTATTTTCTATTTTTAATTTACCCGAAAAATCAAATATTTTTTTATCAAAACCTTTCAAAGTGCAAAAACATTCATTATTATAGATGTTTATTTTGTTAGGACAAACAAATAATATACAAACAAACAAACAAAGCGTGTTATGTTTTAAACATGTTAATGAAAAATTATTTTAGTTTTAAATAATGTCATCGAAAATTTTTGGTAATTTACAAGCTTCAACGACTTATTTATTTTGCTAGCTAATTTTAAAATTTACACCAAAATAACAGGTGAAGGCAACCATGAAGGAATATATAAATAAAAGAAACATAAACACCACTTGAACCGAAGTTATATTATATATTTCAACCACTTCACCGACATCATCAGAGAGAAACGAAAAATCTACATATTTGCATATTTTTCGAAAAAATTATAAAAAATTTACATAATCATAAACCAAATAATTTATAGATTTTTAAGATATTTTATTAAATAAATTTTTATCATTAAAACTAATCAAAAAAAATTTTAAATTTAAATTGAATAAATACTTTTAAATCATTTTTTAAATTCTTATATAATACCATTTTACACTCACAAAAGTGTGCTATGTACCATTTCAAATACAACAATAAAAGCACAACACAACATTCTTTGTATTCACATAATTCATAAGTCAATTATTATGCTCATGAATATATTATAAATTTCTACAACTTGTGTAGCATTGTATACAACTTTTCCATTTCTTCAGTTTGAGTATTTCTCGTTTGTTATATCGCATTATATCGCGTTATATCACATTTTTGATTCAGCTAAATTTGAATAAAGTTACCGATATGAGCGCTATAACAAAACAGCGCCAGTAGAGGTAGCGTAAAACGAGGTATGCCTGTATATGACATTTAATAAGTTTATAAACCATTTACCACAATACAAACTTAAACCTACAATTGTGTTTACTAATATTAATCAATTCCTTCAAATTGAACATTACTTCCATAACAAAACAGAGATTTAAAACATAAACAACTAATAATTATTTTTTACATAATCTGCAAATTTCTCAAAACTTGCAACAAAATTTTTTTTTCTAAACTTTACATTTGTTGATTCTCAACAACGCATAACTAATATTGTTTAATTTATTGGTGAATTTATATATTATATAACTTTTTGACTGCTGGAGTGTAATTTCAATAAATATATTATAGCCCGAACCCAAACCGACGAGAAAAAAAGCAAATCGAGCTAAAATATTGTAAACATCCAATATTATTTATACATCAATATAATGCAAAGAGTACGTATGCTTATTGCTTATATTATTTAACTACTGTAGAAATGTGCTAACGTTAATATATCGTTAAAAATTAGTTACAACAATAATTCGATCTGTCAAAAACTGAGAGTAATGGCGTTTTGTAAAATAATATAGCTCTTCCTTTTAGTTCAAAATCATTAGTCATTAAAAGTACAAAATGTATTCAAATCAAAAATATATATCCCGTATTTCTGAATATTTAAACAAAATTAACAAAGACACTTTTTTATTTCAAAATTTAATTTTATTCAAATATTAATTTTCAGAATTAAAATATGATAATATACTTGTTTAATAATTAGTATAATAATTCTTAATTGAACTTTTTAAAATATTTTTATCTAATTTATTAAAACTTAATTTAAATCTCATTTTTAATTTTAATCCTTTTAAAACTTAATTTATGTCCGTTGATAATTATGCCCAAATATCATCACAGAGCATATTAGACGAAATAATATTTATCAAGAATTTCGTACTAGATTTTCAAGTCTATAGTATCGAAATACCGTCATTTAGGCTATTTAAAATGAAATTTAGGTAAGCAAGGAAATTTACTCACGTAAATTTTATTTTAATCCATTCATCAAATAAAATTATATTTAAAATTCATAAAGAAAAAAATTATAATTAATTTTTAAAATTTGGCCGGAGTCTGACCTGAACTCGAATGAAATAACAAAATATCATCCTGTGTCGGTCTTCAGGCCGGGCAGGGCTATGGCCCGAGAGCTTAACCCGAGCCTGTTTCGTTTCCTCTCAATTTATCAATTAAATCAAATACGAAATCCATACAAGATCTATTGGGAGGCAAAACTATTCTATTATATATTACCAATAATTGCTTGATAGTAGTTTATTCCAGTGGTTCTTAAATTCTAGGACCGTAGATTACCGATCACTAGTCAGTGCAAGAAAAAAAATTTTAATTTAAAATTTTTTATTTAACATGATTAAATTTTTTGAATGTTAGTTATTTTAACATTGAAACTAATTGAAACTTTAAGGTATTCTAATAAAATGTACAGGTCGATCAGGTTCAAGATTTTCATCAAAAACTTAATGCCGGCTCATCAAAAAAGGAATTGGACTTTCATTCAAATCTTTCCAAATTTCGTTTTATATTGTCAATAATTTTTACTTCAAAATATGTTGTCTTCTACTCTTCTTCAGTGTATATTTTTGTCATTTCATTTTAAAGCCTCATTTTTTATCATTTTATTGCGTTCTTCCAAAGCACTAATTCTTAAGCATAACCAAAACTTGCAATGCGACTTCATTATGACCTCCTTACTCTAAATTTACCTATAAAATATTTAATACATATAATCATTATATCTGTATTTCCTTTCGTAACTGTCAATAAACAGAACTCAAACAAAAAAATTCCAAAAAAATAAATATTTACTGAAAATAATTCAGACAATTTTGGCTGTTTTCAATAATAAATCATTTCTCATCTCTGATCGTGCAACATGGTACTTAGCTGATACTTAAGTCAAGGGGGGAGTCTAAATATAATTTCCTTATCACTCATTTTAATTTGGTTAATTAAAACCAAATTTCTTAGTGACATATTTTATAATTAAAATCTGAAACAAACATCAGATAAAAAGTTATCTTAGAATCGACTTCCTTTCTGTCACATTATAATTCAAGAAAAATTGGCAAATATTTCTATTTGGATGCTTATTAATCCAACCTTAAATTGAATAGACTTACTTGATTAATATGTAATATCAGAGCAATAATGCAAGTTTTATGGTTCCATTGTATTTAAGGTTATAAATGCTTTACTACTACATTTTCCATAATTTCAGGTAACCTATCATCATTTTCCCAATTTCTAAAAACTATTTTTAAATAGAAATAGTTTTAGTTATATGTTTAACTTTATTCGATTAAAATAACGCGATAAGGAAAGTTTATTAACAAATTTCTCCAAATAGTGTTCCGGAAACTATTTGGATTTTATGAATTTTTAATAAAAATATTGCAAAAAACAACACGAATCTCTCAATAAGTTCATTCGTCTTCAAATAATTTGTTTGTAAATATTTTTCATTAAATAAAGTTCCGTACATATTTTGCATTGCTATATGCACTTCATTAATATCAAGAAAAAATTCGGCCACATAAATACTATTAAAAAATGTCTAAAATTTTGTTAATAGGGATACAACTTGGAGTGGGACACTATTTGGAGTTATCCGTTATGATTAAAACAACAAATAATTGAATAATTATTTTGAAATATTTAATAACATATCTTAAATTCTTCTTTCTCTAAAGCTTTGTCCACTTTTAAGCAACCTTTGCTTAACTTATGATTCTTTCATTTTTATCTTTATATAATGACTTTTGAAGTTTTACCTCTATTAAAATGCTGATTGGTTTACAAACCTATATATCCAGTTATGCAATATGACTTTAAAAATACAATGATCAACCATTATCAGTTAATGATAACACGTAAATACTTTTTTAGCGTCTATTTTATCCTTCTAAACAATTATGGACGTTTCAAAAAACTTTCTGCTTTACCTCCGGCACACTATCATTTTTTGAGTCCAAAAAATAATTTTTAAGGCAATTCTAATTTTCTTGGTTATCCAAAGTAGATGGTTATGCCACCGCTAGACCATGTCACCACTGGACCACATATCCACTCTCCACCCTCCCCTCGGGGTAAATTTTTTTCTAAGTCTAAAAGCACAAATTTTAAAAGTACAAATTTGTTTTAAGACAAAGACAATGACTCATTCAAGGTAATTGAAAAAAGACAATGACTCATCCAAAAAAATCCAAGGTCATTTAAACAAAGACCATGACTCATTTAAGGTCATTTAATTTTTCAAGGTCATTCGACGAGTCATCATAATTTTCAAGGTAATTTAAACAAAGACAATGAATCATCTAAAAACTTTTCAAGGTCATTTTAAAGTAGGTCAAGGTCATTTAAAAGTAGTTCAAGGGCATTTAAATTTTTTCAAGGTCATAGTACTTTTAAACATTTTTAACTTTAAATTTACTATTTATTTTTATAAGTAGTGTTTTAATATTTTTTTTAAATTTTTTTATTCTATTATTTTTATTATTTTTAGCACTTGGGTCTTAAGAAAATCCATTCCTCATACCCAAGACCCTTACTCTCATCTTTAAATTTTCCTATTATAGAGTCAAGTTTTCTTGAGTACAAAGAATGTGCCGGGTCGTAATTAGACGTATCTAAAAGGTTGTCTCTTATCATTGCCGGCAAAAGAGTGTCTAGCCTACAGTGCTTAACCTCAAGGAAAAATGAATCCGGTTTTGCAATTTTAACAACTTTATTAGAACTCACTGGTGTTTTTGAGCTGATATCTATAGGTCTCAAACCATTCAAACCTCGATGTGATAAATTATTATAACTAACAAGTATTTTCGGTAATACATTGATCCATATTTTATTACCTTGATGCACAGTAACATATCGACTGATTTTTGTGAATAAATTATTAAAATCCTTTTCTTTGTTAGCTTCCTGATACAAATCATCGATAATGATGAAATCATCTTTCCTTAATCGACTTGACCAGTTTTTATCGAAACCCTATTTTCATGTTTTTCAATTTACAGAAATTACCTTGAGTTAATTCATGTTCTTCATCTGCACCCCTATACCAATAAATCTTGTTGAATTTTGTTTGAAATAAATTAGATTTCAAACACACATAGTTTACCACTACCACTTGGGCCGACGATTTGATTTACCGCATCATTTCTTAATTCCATTATTAATTTGTATAATTATAGTTTTTGTTTATATTATATAATTTAATGAACTCTTTCTAAAAATCATATATATAGATTAATATTTTTTTATTGTTTAATTATGTTATCAAATATAAATTATAAAGGAGCTTTCGACGTGTCAAAAATGACGTTTCCGACTGGGAACCCAAGCAAACTGTTGATAGGATATTTTTAAAATCCGGCAAATGCAGAATTATGAGATGCAAGAAACCTGTAGATGTCAATAAATTACAATATAGAATAAAGGATATTAAAATCCAATCAATTACGGTTACCATGGATATGGGACAATCTATCAATCTATACAACATGTCAACAAAATGTCTTTGTATGTTCGAGCCAGAATTATTTCCTGCACTGAGGTTTTTAAAATATTACCTAATGTGTGTTAACGTGTTTGCCAGTGAGAAAATAATCATGTTAGGGTTGCGAAATCTAGAGTACGAAAATATTGTTACTGACATACACAATGAAATCACGGATTGGTCGATATCTACTTGGCTAATGAGTGATTAAAACAACTTGGTTAATCATTTTATTTCATTTTTAAAATGGAAAATATAATGCAGAACAAAAATACCACTGTATATGGTAAATTTATTATTTTTTTATTTTATTATTATTATTTATTTTATTTAAACAAATATGCGCCAAGGGTAATAGAGAGAGTAATATTCTATTACCAGCAAATGAAGCGGATTTTGATGAACCAAGATCCTGCAATGAGTCAACAAATGGTATTCGAAGAAACCCGAATTTCAGACCTGATCAATCAGGCTTTATTGGATAACAAGCTCAACCGTATGGGAACGGAAATGGCAACAGAATACTTATGTATTCTAGATTGTAGTTGCTGTAATTTCCGTAACCAACGGTATGTAGAATGAAGTATAATAAACTCCATTAGGAATTTTCTGAAATTAAATCTTTTACGTCAATAAATGTTTAGCGTTTGTTTTTGTTTTATTTCTTGTTTTCGTAATAATTTATATAGTAATACTAAATGATAATAATAGTAATAATGACGATAATAACAATAATAGTAATACTAAATGATAATAGTAATGTAGCACTTAATAAGTATAGAAATACACATGTATAAGCGAGAGATTTTGATGTATGTGTTCTTTGTATATCACATACAAACAAAAATATGTATGTGTTTTCTTTGTAAATTACATACAGTGTTGAGTATGCAGTCATGCACTGGCTTTGTGAATCATGTGATGATTATTCACTCATTAGCACTGGCTTTGTTAAAATTAATTAATAATAATAGTAATAATAATAACACAAATAATAATAGAAATACGTATATACATGATTCTGATTGGTTAATCAGTATCTGTCAAAGGTATAAAAGCTCGTGACCACCTTATAAAAATCATAAATCAAACATGACCAAGAAAATAGTGAGCTTTGTTATCAATGTCCAACCAGTTCAGATGTTCCAAAATTATAAAATGTATTTCTTAACGGAGCCTATCAATATGCAATTGTCAAATCCAGTCAAACTCCATCGAACTTAATTTCGATTTCTCTCTGGGATACTCTCAATGATAGATATTTAAACAGATTTTGTTTGTTTTCTTTACAACATATTCTATTAACAAAATTATAATTAGTTTTAAAATTGTTTAAAAATGATGTCTGAAAAAGGTAAAATATAAAATAATTAATTAATTTTCGTTTAGAATATTTAATAAACTTTTTGTTTGATAAACTCGAAGAAGTAACCGGTGTAAAAATTAGAGATATGTTGACTCTAGTTGAAGCATTGGGTAAAACAAAAGTTGTGATTCAGAATGTCAGAGTGATGATGATGAAGAAATTGTCAATGATTCTGAAATTATTAATGATGCTGAATTTATTAATGATACTGAAATTATTAATGATGAAGAAATTATTAATGAGGAAGAAACTCCAGTTGAGCCTAAAGAATTTAAGACTTGTGTTGACCATGTTATAGAAAATAGTATGATAGGATGTTGTGGTGATGAAGCATGTACATGTAATAATCAATAAATCTTTAAAAATGTAGTTTTTTATTAATAATTCAGTAAATAACAAAGAAATATTTAATAAAATTTATGGTAAACTTTATTACATATATATAAAACCGATGCTCCAGTTAATAGTTTTAATAAAAATTTGCAATTTGAAATATAAATATCGGAAGGTTTGGCTTCTGCTGCAACTTGAATAATTGTTACCCATCCACCGTTTGCTTCTATCCATGGATCAATGAGAGATGCGTCTTATTTGAATTGTGATCATACAGTCTTCACCAAGGTCTAGTAGGATTAGTGCTAAGATATTATTTCTATATTTTAACACTCGAGATCATTGATTATCTTTAAATATTCTGGGTTTTTATAAACATAACAAGTTTTTTTATGTTTCTGCAAAAAATGAATATCACCTTCATTGGCATTTTAACATCTTTAAAATTCGAATCATTTTCTTGTTTGAACATTGTAAGGAGAAAAATTACAAATCTTAAGTAAAAATAATTTTAAAAATTTAATAATATAGTATGTTAAAATTATTTGATTATAAGAAGTATTTATAAATTTACGAAACAAATGTTAAAAAATTTATATTACACTAGCTTACCCGTCTCCAGTCGTGTGATCTCAAATGAAAGAAAATTCAAGTACAAAACAAATTCGAACAACAAATTGAAATTTATGTATTTTAATACTATGTATTTATTTTTTCGAGTGCCTTCGGATATACAAAATTTTTTCTTTTTCGTTCGTTGTGTATACGAATAAATTAGAAGGTTTTCCTATGCATGAAGTGGCCATTACAATTGTCTATGTGAGAAGCACGGATTCTCCAAATCTATTCCACACACTTGCAGCGATTGTTTTTGTGCTTTGTTAATTGTCATTGCAAAGGTGAGTCGCACACGAAACTGTAAAGTATTAAATTCAAATGACTTATCTGTTAAGACCATTGGAGTTCGTGGTAACAGTACATCTTATCCCTTGAATTTGCCTTTCAAAATTGTGACTTAAATGACATTTTTCATAATTTTATTTACCAAAGGTCTCGTACCGTTACAAAGTTGTGGTGGATTGATGTTTCGGAGAAGAATGATAGGCACTTCAATTTTCAATATTAAAATGTGTGGTGGAATACTTGGCAAATTCTGCGAATTCAAGAATTTCGTTGGGTAATTGATAACTTCGTCTTTATTCATTACGGTGTTGTCGCTTTGCCTGGTACTCCACTTTGAATTTTAAAATTGATGGTATTCACGTCATTGTTGGTAGCGGCTCATATTGCACGTGAACTAAGACACTGATGAATTTTGTAATTTCGCGTGATATTTGGGAAAACTTGTTGAATTTATTCGTCTTTAGTTGATGTCATCCTACAAACGTTTGCTGGCAATGTGATACATTGTGTAGATCTGTAGATTGCCATCTTCTCATTCCCAACATCCGCAATTGTTTTGCGAAGCGTTACACGCTACACAATTTTAAAAATTTTCATTTTAGGAAACTAATGATTAAAATAATTATTTTTAATTTTTAACTGGTAAATAAATGCATATAAATGAATAATTAAATATTTAATTTATTTGATTTTCAAAATTTAGTATATAATTACATACTACATAATTAAAAAATTTTTTAATTTAGTAAAATTTAAATAATTTAGCTTACTGAATTTCTTGTCAGTATTATGTAACATAATAATATTTTATAATTTTTGTCTGTAGCGGCTATAAGGGGCGATATTTAAAAAATATTTATACCTAAAACCTTCGCAATAGTGTACTCAATGTTTTCTTAAAGGTTCTTGGCGATCGGATGAACAGGAAAGTAATGCATACAGGACATACAAATATACATACATATATATATATATATATATATTCTATTTTATATATATAGATGCGGCCCTTTAGACTTTTCACATATTTTTTTAAAACTGCGTAAACAAATAAAAAAAATGCAAAGAAATATTATTTTCCTACATTTCATTCAGAAATAACCTTTCCTCTGTTTTTGTTCTTGTTGGATGTTTTCTTGTACTAGTTGTGATCCCCAGGGCAAAGGTTTATTTTCGATATCGTTACAAATCTTTGTATTATTATATTATTATTATTATCGCCGCAATCGTTATAACGGTTTTTAAAATAATGTTAAATTAACACTAGTATCTTTTACTGTTTTCGTTGTTGGCAAATGTAACGTGTCTGCTAAAACTTTACAGTTTGGAATCCAAACTAACTAACAGTTAGTTACTAACTGTACTAGCAAGAACTGATAGTGACGGTCACTATCACTAACATTATTATTAGATAGTCCTGATGGTGCTATAGTCCTACCTAGCTACTAGTAACGAGTTATTCACTAGTAACTATTTAGTATGTTATATCATTATAGTTTTTTAATTTGCTCAAAATGTGTTGATTTTATTGTCTGATCCGGCTTAGAATTCTTGATTATTTAAACAAAATAGCATGCGGCCCTTCAAACTATTTTAATTTTCATACGGCCCCTTGCCCAAAAAAGGTTGCCCACCCTTGATATAGATGAATGCAGTTATGAATTATGCTGTTTGAATTTTTTATTGTCGATGTCAAATTATTAGAGATTCTCTCAACAAACAATATTTTTTAATAATAATAATTGAAAGATTATTATTATTATTATACACCTTGGATTTAAATAAATTTTGATTACTGAAGAATTAAATATTATCGCATCTATTAAACATGATTCTATTTATAATAGTTTTTGCTTGAGATATTCGTCATATAATTTATAAATTTAATTCATGGTTTAAAGTGTAGTGCCTGCAACATTTATTTTTTAATTAATTTTATTAAATTTTAAATAAATAACAAATAACACATTTAATTTCTGTTTGAATATTTGCACTTTTAATGATCGCCACATTATTTAATTTAAATCTCTACAAACAACTCATGAAGATCTTCAACAATTTGCTAATGACTTCTCAATCGGTGAAATTACTGTTTTGGTGAATACTTGTTTCCACATATTGTTGGGTATTACGAAAAAAGCACTGTAAAGTCAATAAAACACCAAAATGATAAAAGTGCAACATTAATTAAAAAATTTACAAAAATTCGAAAGTAGTATTGATCGGGGGAAATTAGTATGGTTGAACGCCAAATTGAGAAACGAGTCCAGAAATAATAATAAAAACTTAGTGAGGGGTCCCTAGAAAATAAATAAGACAAAAAGAGAAATTAATTAAAAAAATTAATTACTAATGGGAAGCCCGAGTCAATGGGAAACCCGAGAGATGAGGAAAACTCGGCGTGTAGACGGAATAATATAAAAGAGTAAAATGTCCTAAACAATATTAAATGGGCACCACTGATCTATGGAGAGGTAATTATTTCCTAATTTGTAATTTAGTAATGGAGCAAATGTTGTTGACAAATGTCGGCTAAGGTGGTCTGTGGGAAGTAATTATTTTTAATAATTTAATAATGTAGCAAATGTTGTTGACAATTGTCTGAAAACAGTCTGAGCAGGAGTATAAAAGGTAAAGGGAAAAACACGAAATGGCCAGTGGTCAAAGCAAACGAGTAGTGTAGTCAGGTCAGTAGAAGAATCTAAACCCAAGTAAAGTCAAAGTTATCTATCAGAAAGAGTGATTATTTATTGAATAAATAAATCAGTGAAATTGTGATTACAAAACATTGAAATAAATCGATTTGAGTTGTAACTGTGATAAAGTGCAAATAAAATTATTCTGTGTTGGGTTTGCTTATTTGATTCGAAAAGGAAACGAGGAGTCAGAGGGAACCGACTTTTAATAATAATAACCCAACAATATTCAACTCGAAACTTTACCAATTCATTTCAAAATCCGAACTGTTGGAATTTATTCAGATATCAAATTATTGTTTTCTCTTAAAACCTTTTCTCACATTGTCATTTCTGAACTCGATTGTATTAACAACACTATGATACTTGAAGAAACGCAAAATCTTGTAATTCGATGATCCATATTCAACTGGCCAACAGTAGAATACAAATTTCAATTGATCAAGTGAACTTATTGGATTTAATTTGAATATAGTTTTGTTGTTATTATTGTGTCCCTACAAAAAGCTTTTAGCATCATCAAAATGATTCATCAATTCTTGATAGCCATATGCATTGTTATGCTTTCTGCCATTTTTAAATTGTAGTTAGGTATCATATTTTGATAGATTTGCCAATCAAGTTTTAAATTGAGGACTTATTGGTTTTGATTCGCTGTACTCATGAAAATATAAACCTTGTGACCTGTTCTTGCTATGAATCTTTCCCATAAAAATTTTGTTTGAAATATTCATATTCTTTAAAAAACCGTTGATGTTAATTACCCAAACCAAGAAATGATCTAAATTTAAACGAAAACTAAAACTTTAAAATTTCTTTAATTTTCAAATAATTTTCGCTATAATTTCTTTGAACTTATAATAAGTTCATTATCATAAAATTTGATTTGTCCGAATGTATTTTTAATATTATTAGTTCAAAACTGAGCTTGTTTGGTGCTAAATGCTGTACATTTTCTAGAATTTTCAAATCACTCTACCTGAGATAAAAGTCTGTTCCAGGTCGATTGACGAAAATATCTGTGAATCAGCTAAGCAATCAAGCAACTGATGCATGTCTTGCATTGGAAATGTCAATTTCTCTGTAACTGTGTTGAGCTACCTGAAATCTACACACATTCGTATTGATCCATCTTTCTTTCTTACAATAAACAATGGACAATTACAACGACTTTTAAATTCACTTATAAATTCAATTTCAACTATTTTTGCGACTAATTTAACAATTTTATTTTCTAAATGAATCGGTTATCGACGAGGATGTTGTAAAATCGGTGATTTAATATTTTCGTGACAAAATTTAGCTCCTGTTTTCCTGATCCTGAAAACAATTTAACTCATTACTTAGTCGATCTTCTTTTGAATGTTTATCTCCAATTATTAGCATCAATATTACAAACTGATATTAGCTTTACACCAAAGCTCTTTATAGCACTGATACCACCAATAAAATAAAGATGAACTTTTGTAATTATTTAGACATTTATTAATCGAAGCTTACCATTCCACTTAAATATATACTCATGTTAACCACATCGGTATTTCTCCAATTTCAGAAAATACCCCGTTAGATATAACATTAGTATCAAACAAAATTGGTTTTCCCATCTTTTTCCAGTAAATTTTACTTATAACAGCATATCAATTTCAACATTTTCAACATTTATTCTGCTCAACTGTCCTCCAGCACTTATTTGATACATCGCGTCTTTCTATCTTCATTTCAAATTTTGTATAAATTAAAAATTTATCAATAAAGAAGTGAATTAAATTTTATTTAAAAAGCTGTTTTGTAGATTCTTTGCCGCTAATGAAAATTTAGATGTTTTATTTTTGGGGCTTCATTCAATTTAGGTTGACCAGGTATGCTTTAAATGAATAATTTAGCTTTCTAAAAGATTTTTCAATCGTTTGGATGAATACGAAACCACGCATTTCATTTTTAATGGTTAGTTGGACAGATTTAAGTGTTATAGAACCATCCATACCAATTTTAAATTTCATTAAATTTTCAATTTCATAACGTAATTTTTTATATTTTTGGAGTTTGGTTTTTACAGAAAAAATATTTTCAAATTTTAAGTATGTTTCTTTAACGCTTCGTATTCCAAGTCTAAAACATTTGAAATTTCTTTACTGTCAGATCTGATTCATATCTGTTTATGATATTTTTCTTAATTCATCTACAATTTGTTTTTTCGAACATTTCTGATACGGTAACTAAGCATAAATTGAGCGTAATAAATTTAATTTTACATAGATTTTTTCTTAGAAACACTATACAAACAGCAAAATAAAATGCATAATTTGGCGTTGCTCTAGTATAGGTCGCGCGATTTTTAAAATTAAAAATATATAAATAAATTATTTATAATAATAACAAAACCAATGAGCAATATTAATTTAAATTATTACATAAAGTAAAATTAATTTAGCACTGGATAGGATAAAGCTATTAATCTCCAAAAAACATCCAACAAATCTTCCTCTTCATAATTTTCTCGTGACAACCATAATCTAAAATTGAGAAAGTTAATCCTTTTCTAAATACTCATGCTTCTTCGTTTTCTCGTGCCAACTTTAATATTCCCCCACCATCCTTCAATTTTATTAGTGAAATGTAGTTTTTGGTTTACCAATATATGCACATAATTTTGGTTTGGAATAAGTTCAAGGTTTTAAGTTTTGGTCCAACTTAAATAACATAAATATGTCTGTAATTTTGATTTTGGTTACTTAAAAGTTTTATTAACCCTTTCACTGCTCAAGCCGTATATACTCGCACAATATGAATGACCAATACGCTCCGAATTCATTCCGGTTCAACTAACTATTCACACAGAGTACTCAAACAAATCAGGTACAAAAATGCTATGATGTTTCACTTTTAGTATAGTAAAATCGGAAGATTGTGCATCTGTACGTACAATAATCAAAAGATTTGCGGATATCGAACATGAACTCTCAAAACATTGCGCAGTGAAAAGGTTAATCAATAAAAATATTAATTTTTTTAATTTTAAAAATCGGACGATCTATACTAGATCGTCGCCCAATATTTCAGTGAGATTATTATCACAAGTCAAGACATTATGAATTGTTGATTTCATATAATGAGCCGAATATCTTGAGATTGCTAAATGAGCTGTAAACCATTTAACGTCATTTGTATTAATATTAATCCGTGACAGATTTTGAATAGTTTAGTTTTTATACAATATCTCCAAACATTTCTTGCAATTTACAAGCTTCCATGATTTATCACCGAGTTTGTTATGCTCGATGAATCTTTTTTTATTTATCTGCTGTTTTATTCATCTTTGAAAAATAAGCAAAGTCAGGGCACGCGTTGACAGATTTTGAATGACGATAACGTTAACAGCTGAGTTGGAAGTGTTTCACCTACTCTTGATGTGTGGGGAGGGGGCGTCGAGATGGAGTATATATCGCTGATAATATTCTCCTGGTCTGGATTGAGTTGCCGTTTGTCATTATTAATTACTTTTATAACGGTCAATTACGTTATTGATCGTAATTATTCCCCTTATTATAATTGAAGTTTAATAATTAAAATTTCAAAACTTATATTTTATTTTATTGAAAATTAAATTTACTAAAAATATTATAAAAAGTATTACTATGAGAATTGTACCGGGTCAGGATTTTCCGTAATCGAATTTATTTTAAAGTAATTTATGAAGTCCCCTTTTTTAGTGCTTAAAAAAAAATATATAAAAGGATATGCATTCAATGAGTACTAACATCTGCTGAGAATTATAATGAAAGAGAATTTTATATTACAAAATAAGTCTTTTTAATCAATTCCGAATCATAGATAATATTTGTAATCCGTCCAATTGAAAGGTTTGTTCACAATTTTAATTCGAACTGAAGGTTAGTAAAGATTTAATTGTAAGAATATTTTTTATAGTTATCATTATTTTGTTGGATAACAAGAAAATTGAAATATTTGAAATAAATAAATACTACAAAATAGGTAAAAATAAATATTGAATAAATGCCTATATCGAAAATCAAAAGTAAAAAAACTGAAAAAGAAGTAGAATTAATTGATGTTGACAGACAAGGATAATATCAATTTGATATGATGTTTATTGGATTTTATTATACTATTTTTTGGTGTAATTATGTTTTATGTTATGTTTACAATTAAGTTAAATTATTTAAATATATATAAAATAATAATCTGTTATTCATCTATGTGTATTGCATAATCTTGAACATTCTGTGATTGATTTTGACATGTTAAGCGTGTTAAGCATTTTTTAAAATTTTGATTTGAACATTTTCCGCTTTCCAATAAAAAATATGAGGCCACTTTAATTACATTATAAAATTTATATAAAATATTTTGTCTTTACATTATAAATTATACATAATGAAATTTATATAAAATATTTTGTCCAAAACAGAAATAATTAAAAAAGCAAACTAAATTTTAATTTTAAATTACATTACTATACTAAATAATTAAAATGTTTTAAATGATTAAAAACAATGAGATGAAGTATTAAAAGATTCTAACTTTAGAAAAAATAAAATTGGCTTAATCAAAAAATTCTTCAAAGTTTTAAATAGAAAAAATTATTTTTGAAAAATCATTTTTACGATTGTTAATTTTTATTTATTCTCGTAGCATAAAGTTTTATGAAAAAGAATTTTTTTATTATTATCGTGGTGAATATTATAATATTCTCCAGCAAATTAGTCAGCATACAATATGTCTTTTTCTTGCATATCGACAACACCTTCATAAAACAGTGATTTTAACTAAAACAGTAAACAAAATTGATTTGTTGTAAGAGTTTACATAAGGTAAATTAAATTAGGTCGAAATATTTGAAATCTGTGGTAGACAGGAATGCAGACATAGTCTGTGGGATTATATGCGGGAAAATGCGGTACTTATTGAGAAAGTTGTGAGTTTTTATTTTTTTCAAATATAATAAAAGAGGAAAATATAAAGAAAATTAGTTTTTGTAACAGATACCGGATGACTGAAGTTGCGTCCGAAGTGTGACTCATTTATCACAAAGACCAAATTTAAAAATATAAAACCGAAAAATTTTAAAATTTTGACAACAAACAACCTTAAGTTCTATTAACATAAAAATTTATTTAAAAATAATAAATCATGACTAGAATAAAGTCGGCACGAAAGAGTTAAATTACGGTTGTCAGATAATGCCTCCCTAATTTTTCACTTCATAGTTCTTGCAATATCCATTTCATTTTAGAAATGTTGTATCATAGCTACTTATTTATTTTAAATCTTTTTGAAATAAACATTAATATACTGCGGTGAAAAATAAGTAAATTTAAAGTTAATAAACGGACAGTATTTAAAACGTGAGACAATATACAAAAATACGGATCAAATGATCAGCCTATTTAAAAAATTTATATATTTAAAAAACTTTTCAAATAATGAAATCTTTATTAAAAATAGATATTGAAACAATATTATTATAAATAACAGCAATACGCATGAATTTTTAAACTAGCGTTCTATTTTCATTTTCGATTTCCTTTTCAGACCACAAATCAATATTTAGTTATATATTTAACGCAAATTTTAGGCACACGATTTTTCAAGAGTCTGAATGAATTAGCACTAATTTAAAACAAAATATTGATCTGTAATCTGAAAATCATTATAATAGTATTATTGGTACTGGCATCAAAAGCTGATAATTAAAATATGTCTTGAGTTATTGCTAAGTCTAAAATTTCGTTTCCACATTTGGTTTGGCTGTCTTGGCTTAACTAATTTAATAAAAATCAATATTTCCTCCCGAAATAAGTTTTTTTTCCTGATATTATCTGAATTTATAATGGGAAAGAGAAACAGGTTAGCTTGCCAAAACATGCAGCATCCCTTATCATAATAAATGTATGCGATTCAAAAATATTCCTTATCTAAGGTTTTAATAATGCAAGGAAAATTTTGTGAAAAATGATAACTATTCGAATTTTTTTTTATAATTTTAAATTAAAAATCAAATAACTATTTATTTTGTAAATTCAAAATTTAAATAAAATATTTCTTTAATTACCTATTTTCAATGTAAATACTGGTTGAATGGGGAAAATTGAATTTACATAAATTAAATATTAAACAACATCAATTCAACGATGATGATTTTGAATAATAAAATATCTTTACATTATTTTATCAATTTCCACCTTCATTATTTATTTACTGTGATTTTTATTCATATTTTATTTCAATTTTACATTTATTTATAAATTTATTTATTTATTTTATAATAATAATAATAATAATTATTATTATTTTATTATTATTATTATTTTTATTATTATTATTTTTATTATTATTATTTTTATTATTATTATTTTTATTATTATTATTTTTATTATTATTATTATTATTATTATTATTATTATTATTATTATTATTTTATTATTATTATTATTATTATTATTATTATTATTATTATTATTATTATTATTATTATTATTATTATTATTATTATTATTATTATTATTATTATTAATAATATTATTAAGAATTGGAACTCCTTTAATGGCATATTAAGTTGATTATTGTGTCCTATTGATAACATAAACATTTTTTCAATCATTGGACTTCTAGTCTCAGATGATTTATTAAAAATAACAGATGCGATTGCCGCAGTTGCCGCTCTTATTTTTCTTTCATTTTTTATAGCTCGAATGTTAGTTCCAAATGCGGTTGGACCGTCACCTTTACGTAATCTTTCTAAAATTAGAACTTTTGTTTCTTTTCTTTTTAATTTTATCTTTTAAAATATTTAATTTTTAAATTTTGTTTTGCTTAGAGTTTTAAAACTACTTACAAATTCTTTTTCAGTTTCAGTTTTGCATCTAAAAATATTATTTACTCTGTAAAACGTGATGTCTAATTTAGCTTGGCAAATTTAAACTTACCAACAAATTTGATATTGTAAATGCTTTACGAGAATCACGAAAGAAAAATCTAATTTACACATGAATTTGTGAGTTGATATGAGAATGACGTTAATTTGAAATATAGTTACGATTATTACTTTAAACAAACTATTAAATAATAATAGTGATTTTTTCACACAAAAATTAAAGAATACCAATTTTTAAAATATATTTTTGAAATATATTTCGACAGCTCTGTTGTCATTGTCAGACACTTCACAAATTCAATAAAAAATTGTATACTAATAGGATTAGCAGTAATTCAATAAAACAATTCAAGGAAATTTAATTAATTTATCAAAATGGACTTGAATATTGCATTTATATAAATTTAGTGCATAACCTAATTAATTTATCATCAAAAGCTTTCGAAACTTTTAATAACAATTTAAAATTTAAATTATATATTTTCAACTTGGTTGTTTTATTTAGTTAAAAAATATTAGTGTTTCCATTAAATTTTAAATGCATATGAAGAACGAGAACACGTGTACCCACCCAATAGTGGCAGGTTGATACATATGGTATAAAAAGGTGCGGGGTATATCAATTCTTTTTACTGGCTTAGTGAAAAGGTGCTGGTTATACCCGTCTGCGGGGTATCAGCGGGAAAATACGGTAATTATAATAATAAAATATTTTCAATGTGGTTTTTTACTAATAATATATTTTTCTCTAAATGCTACTTGTGAGCTTTTGTGATTTATAAAATAATAATTTTTACTGAATAAAAAAATTTTTAAATTATAATTTTTCATAGTTTTAATTGAACTTCTTTACTGTATTTGATCAAATTTTGTAAAATTATTTCTGTTATTGAGTAGTAAATATTAGTTCCTAATTGTATATCTAAATAATTAGGAATTTTCGTTTTATTATTTTCTGATCACTTTCCAGCTGTATTCATATTTCTTAACTTGAGATCTTTGTCTTGTATTACTTTTATTTAAAAAAAATATTGAATTTAGTATGAATGAAAAATATTGGATATCCCCTCGCCCATGTAATATCTGTTCATTCAATTGAATTATGGACAGTTTTCATATTTTGATCTTTCACACTTTGAACAGGTGCCTTTCTAATTTCTTTCAACAGATGTGATATTATTCGTAATTTTATTTTTTTTGTCTCTTTTAAATAATAAATATTTTTTCTTTATTATTCCTTTTTTCTTGAGTATTAAAAACGGAATAAAACCAACAAAATTATTTTGGAAATAATCGCTATTATTTTTAATATATACTTTATTATATATTTTATATATTACTATGCATTATCGCTAATGAATATAAGTTTGCTGAAAAGAGACATCGGGATAATTTAGATTAAAAATTAAATATTTATATTCTTTTCCCTTTTCAATTAGATAAACAAAAGAAAAAAAATTGAGAATTGATTTAAAAAAGACTATTTGAGATGCGACAAAAGAGTAAAGCGCAAAAATATCAAAATTTGTTAAATGCGAGAAACTCGCCTCCAAAATTGCAATAAACAGTTCACTATTAAATAATAAAACCTGAAAGGATAATAAAATTATTTGTCAAAATTATTTTTTTTGTTACTATTATTTATCTGATATTTGGATTTTCACATCAATATAAATATTAATTCTTTTTTTTATGGAACTTAATCATTTACTTAATTTCAACCTACGAATACCAGGGAAAAAAGAAATTCTCCTTTCTGAAACCAGTCCAGTGGGATCAATTTAAGACCATCTGCATGAATTATAAATTATCGCAACTATTACAGCCAACTGACAAATCGTAGCAGCTCAGATATCAGTCGGATGATTGCGAGTGACATTCCGAATCAAGCTCTTGACGAGACGAGATAACACGGAAACAATCCAACTAATTATCGGTTTCATTTCTGATATTATTCGCTGAATAATGATTATGGCTATTAAATTTATGGGACCCATCTCTTTAATGTTCAATTCGAAGAAAATCTGTATAAAAAATTTATTGTTTCTCATTGTTTTTCAATTTTCCTTTTGTTCAACCTGACTGATGGATCCCTTGAGGAAATATTTGTTCATTTTGATATATTCAATCTCCAATATTTGTTTTGACAGGAGGAGCATTCAATTTTATAGATGAATATTTCTTACTGACATTTATTTTTTACCCGCCGTCAATTTGTCTGCAAGAGTAATCAATTTTTAAAATTAAATTTGCCTCTTTTCACGAGATAAAAATTATATTTCTACTTTAATTAAAATTAACTATTTGCAATTTGTTGATTGTTCTGAATGCAAAGGGTTTTTGGCTATGAATTTTGGTGCTCTGTAAAGGAACTTACATAAATCTTTTACAATTTAGAAACAAAACTTGGACTAGATGTTCAGAAATTTCAGAGCTGAAAGTTGTGCAAAACGGTATTTAATAATAATAATAATAATAATAATAATAATAATAATAATAATAATAATAATAATAATAATAATAATAATAATAATAATAATAATAATAATAATAATAATAATAATTTATAAATAAATAATTAAATAAATTTGGCAACGATTTAATTAAAAGATAACGCCAATAAAAAAATTTTCGTACGATATATTTCGACAGCATAAAATAGACATTACAATTATGTATAACGTTATAAGATTTACAAATTTTAAAATAATAAATGTTTATGAATCCCGCCGTCATCCATCAATTGATAAATATTGTTGAGTTTTTAATAAAACCAACTAAAAATATTATGATTTAACATTTAATTTAAACAAATTATTTTTTAATAATTTAATTTTGTAATAAATAAATTTTTAAAAAATATATTCAAATCACTTTTAATTAATTTAAAATTTTATTTATATAAATATTATAATCTTTATTAATTTTTTATTATTTTTAAAAAATAATGTAATTTAAAAATTCAATTATTTTAATAATATTAAAAAAAAGTTTTTTTTAAAAAATAATACATAAACATTATTTAACATACCTAAACTATTTAAAAACATTCAAAACATTCGGAGTCACAGCAGGATCCAATGACCTTATCAACAATGCTTCACATATCACGCGTTCCCAATAATTATTAAAACTTTTCAACAAAATTCTAAAATCAGACATTCCTATTTTACTTTTACAGCCTCTATTGTGCTCACTAATATTGGTCAAACCCTTCAATCGTCAATGCACTAGAACTCGAGTACAAAGATGACGGGAAGTCTCTCCAATGTATGTGGCATTACACCCATTACATGTAAATTGATAAACGAGATCAGAACACAATCCAACCGGAGTTTTTGATTTATTAATAAACACATTGCGTACCTTACACGAATTAGAGACGATCTTATACTCTAAATTTCCATCTGTTTACTTAACTTCCTTTTATAATTTGTAAAACATTCCGAATACGACATTCCGAAATACACTCAGACTTTCCAAAAAATGGAACCTTAGGATTTTTAATCAATTTGTCAACAGTCTCTTTTATCATCAACAATAAAAATGATTTAGAATACCCATTCTTTATCAACAACTCAACCAATTTATCAACTCTTTTTACCGAATTAGCAAAAGTACAAGATAAAGACCATGAACGATAAATCAATCCATTCACCATATTTCTCTTATACTGAAATTCACAAAAGCTTTCTGGAGAAGTATAAAGACCAGTATCCGTTGTTTTTTGGTTGAGTTTTTGATTTATTAATAAACATATTGCGTACCTTACACGAATTAGAGACGATCTTATACTCTAAATTTCCATCTGTTTACTTAACTTCCTTTTATAATTTGTAAAACCTTCAGAGTACAGCAATATTTAGGCTCAATTTTTTTATATCTATTATATAAAATATCCATGGATATAAAAAAATTAAGCCTAAACATGTTATGCCGTACTCTGAAGGTTTTATAAATTATAAAATAATAATAATAATAATAATAATAATAATAATAATAATAATAATAATAATAATAATAATAATAGTAATAATAATAATAATAATAATAATAATAATAATAATAATAATAATAATAATAATAATAATAATAATAATAATAATAATAATAATAGTAATAATAATAATAATAATAATAATAATAATAATAATAATAATAATAATAATAATAATAATAATAATAATAATAATAATTGATTATAAGAATCAACAAAACATGAACGAATATTTATCTCATGAGTGCTACATACATTGGAATAACTGCCCGTCATCTATGTTCTACAATAAAGACTTCACCAAGTTTATTTTAACATAACTAAACAAATACTCTTAATGAAAATTTTTTTAAGCTATTGAAAAATAGGTTTTGTTGCAAGCAGTCAAATATTTTTACAAGTGTATAAAAATAAAACTATGAAACTCATGATAAACTCATTCAAAAATAAAATTTGTTGTTTTAAAAGTCTATTCTTTCTCGGATCTAAATATAAAGTATTTTAGTGTTATACATTCGGCGACATCCAACTTAGCCATTTGGCAATAAAAAAGGTTTTTTGCAATAAATTAAAAAGTTTAATGAAATATCTTTTTCTTTTGTTTTTCTAGTGGTATGTACTGGTTCATTAATCAACACGAGGCTAAGGGTTTTACTATGATAAAATGACACGGAAAAGAATCATACAGACCACGAAAAATATGGAAGATTTATTTTTGCGATTTACGTTGAAAATTTGTAAAACTATTGTGGAAAATCACATAAAAGGTTTTCATAAAATAATTTTTGCGTTTTCTGTTAAAACACAATTTTTTTATTTATAAATATTAGCTTTTATTAAATTGAAATTAAATACGAAAATAATTATTCATGATAGAAACCATTATCAGTAAATAATTATTATTGCCAGTTTCAAGTTTATTAAAAATAAAAATGAATATTTGACTATAAAATAGTTTTGTTTTAATCCTCTTTAAAGGATTATAGTATAATATTCTCATTTTAGGTTTTATAAAACTGAAATTTACGACAAATGTTTTTTTTAATAATATGCTCACTGTTTTAACGTGGATTGATGCTGGGACCATGGCAATAATTATTATTAATGCATTATTAAACGTACAACAAAATACTCAACACTACTTTCAAACCTTCAGCGCAAAAGTTTTATATAAATTTATTTTAAATTATATGTTGTTCTGTCTAGAATAGGACCAAATTTTTTCACTCGAGTTGAGGAAAAGATCACTGCAAATTGTGCATCAGACAATTCGACAGCACACAACACAATCAACATAAATGCAGATTTTTTTAAAAATGTTTAGAAGCTTCGACGATTCGTTAACTGATCTATTAAAACAATCTTCTAAAAACAGTCTAATCATTATACTATAATTTAAAAATCACATTGTCATTATTCTATTTTTTAATTTAATTATAATTATTAAATATATTTTAACTTTTGTTTTTTCAATAAATACTATATAAATATTTTTATAAAAATCATTTGAATAGATGGAGCTTATACAGAGTAAAGTTACTCGCCATTTTAAGAACAAAGCGGACAATTAAATAATCACAAACGAAAATATTCTTTGTTTTATATTTTTTAAACTTTTTAAAAAAGTTTCCTTACCCGTTTCTTTGACCTTCATTTTATAATATTAATGCAAATAATTTAAAAACTCTTAATAATAAATTTTTATCATTATTAATCAATATACTTAAACAAAAGACAGATATCTTTAGTCTTGAATTCAAATGAGTAAACTCCAAAATTCAATGTTTTGTTTTACTAAATTGTTATTAAAACATTCGTCTATAATCTGTAAGAAATGAAGATAAACAAACTTGTAAATCAAAAGAAATCAAAAGCTAAAATGTTAATAAGTTTTAATGATAATCATATTGTACCTTACCAATAAAAATTTAATATAAACCCTACAATAAGCAATTTGAAACATTGCGGTAGGGATAGTGCATTTGTACAGGCCCGGCTCTAGTGGTGTTGACGCCTAGATGCTAGTTTCTAGATGCTAGTTGAGCGCTCTTTATAGGAAATTATGTATAAATTATACATATTATAATTATACGTATTATAATTATACATAGAGTATATGATTATTAAAAACAATACTGTATAATTAAATATTAATTCATAAAAAAATAAACAGAAATCTTATATAAATTAGGAACCACAATGTTTTATTTACAATTTATTTTTAATTTTGCTAGGCATCCAGAGGCTATCTACTTCACTCGCTTCTCTTCAGTCCATTGCTGATTTTCCTATGCAATAGCCGGCACTGACGGCATTATCCTAAAACTTACACTTTTTATGGATTTTAGCACCCTTTGTTTATGTGACGCCTTTTGTTTATGACTATTTTCATTCTGTTTATATGATGATATTTATTATGGAACAAGCGAGTAATATAATATAATGTATTGCGTGATTAGTATTAATAAAATATAATATAAATAAATTATGAGGCATCACACCTTCTACCCATTTAATAAATTTTTATTCACTTTTTACCCAAATAAAATCTTTTATTCACTTTCTACCCAAATAAAATCTTTTATTCACTTTCTACCCAAATAAAATCTTTTATTCACTTTCTACCCAAATTAAAATTTTGTAGCAAACTTTCATGTGTTAAATCGAGTAGTGATATTTTTCTTATTCAGAGTGAATACAATGAGAATTTAGGAAATGAAACTTGAAGTTGCAAACAATTTTCAGATGTAGGAGTTCTATGCATTTTTTTTTGCCGGAATTCTAATAAAGTAAATGCCAAATTAACCAACTATGTATCAAACTATTTCCCTATATATGTACATATAAAGATTGTTATAATACGAGAATAAACCTTCTTTCGTCAGCTTGGTTAGATAAGCAATAATGACGCCTACTGAAAGAAAATCAAAAGGAAGGCCTAGAACAAAGTGAATGAAAAATAGATTTGAATAAATTTATCGATTAAATTTTATCAATTTGACATTGTTTTTTATTTATTGAATTATATGATACTTTGATAAAATGAACATTTGTTTGTCGTTAGGTAAATAAAATTTCAAAATGTGGTTAGAAAGTGAATTAAACATCTTATTATTTATAGCATGATTAATATATATATATATATATATATATATATATATATATATATAAATTTTAATTATTATGTAAAATAAGTATAAATACTGGCGAAAACATCAGTATATTCGCCCAAAATTTAAATATGAAACTTAATATAAAATAATAATATCACTGTGTTTTTCTAGTGTTAATCTCAAGGTGATCTTAAACAGAAACAGAATTCAACACTAAATTTTTTTATTATTTATTAAACAATATTATTGCCAAACATATAACAATTACATAACCACAAAAACCTCTATTGAAAGAGTTTTGTATATTTATTTGTGTATTCGAACGATATTTTTAAATTCATATATTTGTTTTAATCGTTAAATTTTTCTTAATAAATTTTTATAAATAAGCTTTTTGTTCTGATATATTTACAATACAGAAATACCAGTGCACGTTCGGATTTTGATTAAAAATTGGTTTCAAATTGAAATGTTTATTTTTATGAATATAATTTGAAATTTTTAATAACCTTCGGTATCATAATTAACATAAGAGTTGTAATTTATTTTGTTCGAAAATTGCATAGATGTTGATTCCGTAAAATTTCCCGGAGAATCAAATATTAGTTAAGTCTATATATTAAATACAAAATACAGAATGCTACCACCACAGGCATGAACATTAATTTTGTCAAACTGGTTCCAAATGAAAAGAATAGAGCAAGGATTTCGACAAAAAATCCTTCTAAATTTTTCATCATAAATTTTATTTTTAACTTTTCGAATTTGTGGAAAAGGAAATGTGAAAACAATCCCTAAGTATAAAAGGTTAATATCGAAATAAAAATTAAGTCTTAAATTTACTAGGGCTGTTTAAAGCTTAAAGTTTGAAAATTTAATTTGTCATCAAAACCGACAATTTGCGCACAAATCTATTTAAACAAACTTTCAATTCAATTCAAAAGAATCTATGAATTTCTTTTTATTTTTTGATACTTAATTGGCAAAACAATAAATTCATTCTATAAAAAATTAATGGCTGATTAAATCATATTCTGATTGGTTGGAAATTTGTGTGATTGATTTCACATGTCAATACTAACAAAAATAATCTCTTCCAATTCAGAATCACTCAACACTAGATAAGTAGAAATGGAAGCGCCATTTTTCTCCGGGCTTTCAAAATTCAAAAACGATGTTGGAAAATTTCGCCGAGACGATGATCAATCCGATAGATTTAATCATTTTTTCACGACGATTTTGCTGGTCTGTTTCAGTCTCGTGGTCTCGACAAGACAATATGTCGGAAAACCCATCGCCTGTTGGGTTCCAACCGAGTTCACCAGTTCCCAGGAAGAATATGCAGAATCGATTTGCTGGGTCAGTAGCACATATTTTATAAACCCTTACCAAGGATCGATTCCTGAGAACACGCAACAGAGAGAGGAAAAGAAGATTTTGTATTACCAATGGGTGCCCTTTATTTTGATGCTTCAAGCGATTCTATTTAACTTTCCTTGTTGCGTATGGAGATTATTAAACTGGCAATCCGGTCTCAATGTGAGTACTTTTGCCATTTTTACTTTTAATAAATTCAACGGAATGGCAATTGGGTAGGAAAAGCAACCAATATTTTGAGGCGTCGAACTAAGAAAAACCTCACAGAAACCGATTTCCGTATAAAATAAACAAATTTCTCAGTTGAAACTCTAGAAAGAAAAAATTGTTTTATATATTAAATATAAGATAATATTTTCTTGGATTTACAAAAAATTAGGTTTCTTTTCTGTACTAAAAAAAATTTTATATTAATTTAAATTCTTTCAAAATGTTCAGTTGCCAAGGGCCCACAAAATAAATGTCGCTTGTGGGTCTAAAATTTGTATCTGGGTCGCTTTATGAATTTCATGCTTCATTTCATTTTCAAATAAAATATTTATATTTAAAAATTAATTTAATAATTTAAATGAAATAATAATAATAATAATAATAATAATAATAATAATAATAATAATAATAATAATAATAGTGTAATTTAGCAAATGAATGTGAATTGAGTGTGGATGTAAATAAATGTAAAAAGAACAATTAGCCGAAATTTGTGTTAGTATTGCGATACTCGGAAGGTTTTACAAATTAAAAGAGGAAGTTAAGTAAGCAGATGGAGGCTGTACAAGTAAAATAGGAATGTCTGATTTTGAAGTTGTATTGAAAAGTTTTAATAATTATTGGGAACGTGTAATATGTGAAGCATTGTAAAGTGACTACGAATGTTTTGAATATTTTTAAATAGTTTGATTTTAAATTGATATTTTTTTGTTTTTAAAAAATTATTAACTTTTAATATTATTTATATTATAAAAGAATTTAAATTTAGAAAGTATTTTATTAATATTTAAAAAATTTTTAATTTTATATTTAATATTAATATAAAAATTTAAAAAATATTTAAATATTGATTGAAAGTTTATTAATTAAAACATTTAATTAAGAATTAATTTGTAAAAATATATTTTAATTCATACTATTTTAAGTTGGTTTTTCGTGTCTGATGATGACAGTTAAACTTTCGAAATATATCGTACGACGAGTGTTTGATTGGCGTTTCTTTTAATAAAATCGTTGCCAAACTTATTTAATTATTTATTAATAATAATAATAATAATAATAATAATAATAATAATAATAATAATAATAATAATAATAATAATAATAATAATAATAATAATAATAATAATAATAATAATAATAATAATAACAATAATAATAATAATAATAATAATATATATAATGATAATATTAATAATAATAATAATAATAATAATAATAATATAAAATAATAATATAAAATAATAATAATAATTATAATTATAAAATAAATAAAAATAATACTGAAATCTAGAGGAAATTTAATACTTTTCGAGTGAAACAATATTAACAATTTTCATGTCAAAATAATGAATAAGATTTTCCATTGAAGTGCTCTGGATTTCTTAAATATTTTAACTGAATTTTTTGGGAAGAAATTGGTTTATTATTATTTTTTGAATTGAGTAATTAATTTTATTCATTAAAATCTTTCTAAATATTTTACCAATTAACTTTTCAAATATTAAATATATCTTTTCTTTCAGATTTTATAAGAAAATGACAAACAATTAAAAATTTAAATTATGTCACTCATGGATTATTTTTTAATTAAAATTTTCAGGACAAAGAATTAGGAAAATGTTGAGTTTTAAATGGAAATATTTTGATTGCACTTTACCGATTCTATAATCAATTGAAAAGGTTTCACGTGTTGATTTTTGTTTGTAAATGAAATAAGTGGAAATTTTCAAACCGGGTTCTATTTGAGTTTTATTGGTTAAAGAACCTACAGAAAAAACCGCCATGAATTGGCCCGTCACCATTAACTTATCTTACACCAAATAAAATGAATAGTTTAGCGAAAAAACAAAACAATAATAGATTTCATTTAACTTTGTTGATAAAATATGTTACTGAAAGAAAATGTCTTTTCGAATTAAAAATTTGAAAGTTTACCGGTTTTCTTTGTTATCAAATATAGAGATTTTAAGCTACAAAGGTTTCATAAAAGTTGATAGTCATCCTAAAGATGAATATTACTGTTTAGAACAATTTATAATTACAAGAAAAATAAACTAGAAGTTGTGAAAAAAGTTACGACTGAAAATTGTGCTACTGCCGTGGTGAAAATATCAATCAGAGAAGAATAGGATAAAGTGAAAGTCTTAATTATTTTAGTTATGGAGTGACCAGGACTGTTAATCGGTCTAAATACTTCATATTTTATGAATAAACATTGCGGAAATTAGCTAACATTGTTATTTATTTAAATTTTATTTATATAATTATGCTGTGTACATAACTAGTTAGTAGTATACATGCTAATCAGTAAACCTAAACTACTATACTACAAACTTTTGTGCTCCAAAAAGAAATTGAATGGAAAAAGATTGTTTGGCGTTAGTTTGTAACGAATAAATGTCACTTATACTAGTATTATACTTATAGTCTTATTCATTTCTTATTGCTTACTATAAAAAACGAAAAGTCATAAACAGTGATTTATATGATGAAACGCAAAAACTATCACTAGAAACTTTAAATGAATGAAGTCGTTTAGTGAAGTTAGATATGTTAGGATTATAAAGTAACATTTCATTAAAACATGTTATTAATAATTATAAAGTAACAATTAAATAATGGATTAAATCTTTTTAAAGCATGCAAGAAATTTGTTGAATTGTTTTAATAAACACGATAACTGACAGATTTTGTAATTTAATAAATTTAATACTATAATTTTTATACTTATTTTCCTACAGACGTTATTCTTGTTATCAATTCCTTGTTAACCCGAATCTTCTGATTTATGAATTTTGGTCATGATGACTTGATTTATTTGATTATTTTTTCACGATTATTTAATATTTAATACGTTATTCATTATATTTTAAATTTAATTGATTTTTTTATTTTTAGTAATTTCTTGTTTTAATGAGCATAAATTTACATCAATCAATTCTTTCTTAGTTCTTTGCCCAGCCCACTTTTATTAAATTCTACAAACGCTTTTGAGGTTTAGTTTTAATAATCTGAAACAAATAATAATCGATTTATTTTAAAAAAAGTGTCTCTATTAATTACTCAATAAAAATCTATTAGTTAATTACAAATTAATTCACAAATTAATCGAGTAATTGTTTAATTATTAAATTTAATTAAAACAAAAGCGATAGGTAGGATTTCAATTTTAATGATTTTTGAATTTAGAGTGAGCTAATAATATTTTTAAATTTATTTTATTATTTACCTTTTTGTACTTAAATAGTTGATTTTTTATTTGTTATATTACTATTTCCTATTGTGCTTCTTGTAATGTCTCAAATATGACATACAGTAAGGTTTTATTTTATGACAAGGTTCTCTTTCATATAAATTTGACAGTCACTTTAATTGTCATAATTATAATACCTAAATGGTGACCTGATTAAATAATCAAAACGAAGGATAAATAAATATGGTAAACAAAAAATAAATAAACATGGTTGGCATTTTTATAAATTTATATTTCAATGCAGGTCCAGTAATTCTGCTTCAGTTCCAATTCAAAAGACAAATTTCGTACCGGAATGTTATTTTTCAAAGACATTCAAAACGTTTCATTTCCACATTTGTTTATTTGAAAGATCTCGTCCATTTAAATAACTTTTAGATTTACAAACAACTAAAACTCATATGAATATTAATATAGTTAATATTGAGGGGGGTTGTTTTGAATGCAAATATGTGAATTGATAAATTGCTGGAATATTTGCAGAGTAAAAAGAATTATATTTTACTTTTCTCATATAATACAAGCAATTTTATTTAATTAAATTTTTAATCGGTTTTTAATTACAACTTAATAATAATTTAATTTTTTTTTAAATTTTAAATGTTTAATTATTGCTTAATTTATACTTTCTCTGTTTTGAGGTTTCAGAAAGTTTATTTCTGTTAACAAGTTCTTTTTATTTTTCCTTTTATTTTATATCTGGATACATCAAAACTGCAATACATTACTTTTTAACATTTCAAAACTCTTTCCGCACTCTTCATAGTAATAACTTGTAATTACTTTTAAAAACCTTTGCATGCCTTGGACAAATTTGTTTTTTTAATGTTTGCTAACCATGTGAAACTTTTCAGTTTTTTTGAACAATTTGAACTTTCAGAATCTCTGATTGTTTCTGTTTGAATGTCTTCTTTATTGATAATATATTCTACAAATTTAATTTCTTTGGGAAACTAACGTTTTATTAGGTTAATTTATAATATTGTTTTCTTTTGTTTTTCTAGACTAAGGTTATTAAATTATCTTATAATTTTTCATTTATTTAATTTTCTCATCAATTTTATTCAGTAAGTTCAGATTAAGCGCAATTTGTTTATTTGAAGTAATTTCTTTAGGTGAGAAAAGATTATTATGTCTTGCATTGCATAAATTCTTTTAAAACACTTTTTCTTCTGAACTAGTCTATTAATTATTTGTTCTTCGAACTTTGCTTCAGTTACCTTTTTTTCATGCATTTCAAAGAGGAATATCAAGTCAAGAAAGTTTGGCTTCCTCTAAATGGCTTTTATTTCCTCAATTATTTATTTCCACAATTTTCTTTAATCTGTCTGTTTTTCTCTTACTTGATTTACACAATCTCAAAAAATATTCCAATGGCATCCCATTTTTAAAGCAAATTGCACAATTGACTTAGTTCAATCAATCAAATAGAAATTTTGCATCGTCTTCTTAATTGAAATTTCAACTTCTTTTGCAACATATATATTATACTATAATATATTTCGACAGACTCACTGTCAACGTCAGGTAGATATGAACTTAAAACTATGTAGAATACATCACTTTTAATTAAACATATTTCTTCTTTAGTATTCTAAAAATATTCTATAAAAATTAAACATTTTTCTTTATAAACCAAAAATTTTATAAAATTTTAAAAAAATTATTTTTTTCCAAATTTAACAAATCCCTAGAATTTAAAATTAATTTAACTATAATTCTCTACAAATATTTTAAAGTTTTAAACAAAACTATTTCACATTTAGTTTCATCTTGCATTACAAATTTGCGTTTACTAATATCAATCGATTTACTAAGTCGATTATGGTCGAAAACTTTAGAGCGGAAATGACGGCAGTCATTCCAATGTATGTGGTATTGCACTCATGACATATATATTGAAAACCAATCTCCGAAACAAAATCTAAGTAAGACTTTTTAACACAAAATTAATTAACAGTATCTTTTTTGATGAACATATCTATTTTATGATAAATATTCAACTATTTATTTTCATTTTATTTTTATATATATATATACTCTTTTTTTATATTGTGTATTAAAAAATGAGTTAAATTTGTAAAAAATAGTTGTGCTTGTAATCACGTAAAAGATAAGTCAATAAAGCATATTAAATAGTTTATTTTAATAATATTTTGCCATTTTACTATTAAATTCTACAAGATATTAAAGTTACCTTCAATAAAATGTCATAAAAAACTAAAAACATGAATGATGACCGGAGGAAACACTGCACTCACAAAACGTTCTTCAATCAACAGCATATCGATGGGTATCTGAGGGAGAAACCTAGGACAAACGAGGGAAAAGATTTCACAAAATTGCTGAAATTCATTGAGATTATTTTGTATTAAATTAAATGTTTTGTATAAAAATAAAAATATTATCACATTGAAATTTACTATTCTCATATTAAAAGGGTAAAAATATAATAATTGATAATAGAATTAAAACAAATTAGCCTTTTCACTCTCTATATTAACTTCCCGTGATTGGATTGAGCTGAGATTTGGCATATAGGTTCATTGTCGAGCATTCTTTCAAAATTTTAGATCTATCGAGGTACCTTATTTGAAAATTTTCAATTTGGTCAGCTATTATATAAACATTAATAAAATGTTCTTTTTAAAGTAATTTCTTAACTAGATGATTTTGCGTAATAATAAATATTTCATAGCATTGAACACGCATATTGAAATGTTAATTTTGAGAGAATATAAAAGGGTGAGATATAAAAAAGAGGTTTAAAAGCTATACTTTTACGGTTAGTTTTTTTTATAATTTAAAATTGTATTATCAAAGTTATTTTTGCTGTTTTACTTGAATATATAAAAAAATATGTATATATCGTATGAAAAAATGCACCTAAAAGTATTTTACTGAAAAAAAGATGGAAAAAGATGCTTTTAAGTTCGAATGATTAAATTCTACAGGTACTTAATTTAATTTATTAAAAAATTATTAACAATTGTGTAAACTTTTAATTTAAAGCGGTATTTAATGTCAATTTATTGGAGTTGATAACGAAATTCTTAAATCTTCATTCTTTTAAAGTCTTACCAAAAACTCTAGAGAAAGTTGGAGAATACTTGAATAAGTAAATGGACACGAAAGGGTTAATAACATTTTGACTAATTTAAAACGATAAAATCAAAGCTTATTTCATAATGCACAATATTGTAGTAAATAAAAATTTAATATATCGCAAAGTTTTATTCTATAATAAACACTTTATATTCATGTTTGTTGTTACATCTGGGGCAATTAAAGTAATTTTACTTGGCTTCTCACGCATCCCTGAACCCGGAATGAATTTTGATGATTTCCCAAATTGCCCATGACCTTGAATGAGTTAAAAACGCATCCAAACCGATTTATATAATTTAAGTTTTATTTTATTTAAATATCCTAAAAACAATTTATATATTAATCAAATATTAATTTATTATTAAACTTGTGTTGCATAAGAAATTAATTTTTGATCTAATGTCATAATGAAAATGAATTAAAAATTATTAAATTATTGATTTCAAAACATGTGGTCTAAATCTTCATGTAAAAACAATAACATTTGCATTCACTTGAATAGTGCCGCTTGTTTTAGTGGTTAAACAAAAAAATAACAAGAAATATTTTAACAGAATATTGAAATAATATATTATGGAAAAATATATTGATCATTTTATTCTATGAATGAAAGTTAAATCATTTATCTTTTTGTTCACCTTTGATCTGGTTTTATTTTTATTTCATTTGTCTTGTTTTCTGTTGAATAAGTGTTATTTAACTCAGTGATTTTCAACTTTTTTTGACTTGTGGCACACTATATTATTCTTAAACCTTTCGCGACATAAGTAGAAAAAATTAAATATTTATAGCATAAGTGTTGTATTTAATTTTAATGTTGTTCCTTCTCTCGCAACGAAGAAAGAAAGAAAATCTATAGTTTTACTATAAATATTAGAAACCAATGAAGAAAATGGATGAAAAAATAAAAACCTAGAATTTATATAGAACAGGAATTCTCAATCTTTTTTAGCTTGTGGCACACAAAATGAATATTAAAATTTAAATTATCCTTAAAAATCTAGCAATTTTAAATATTGTATAAACTTTGTGATTCTATATGAATTGAGTGTTGATGAAAGCGTTGCGCCTTTTAGTGAAATATGTTTCTAAATTTATCTTTTAGTAAATAGATGGAAATAATTTTTTGATGTGTTCATTGAGTCCTATACAGTTGAATCTCACTTTAAACAAGTGAGATGATATAAATATATGAGTTTAAAAAGACATATATTTAATATTATGATCCTAAAGACAATCATTTGATAAAGGGGATTTAAAAAATCATTAGGTGAAAAAATCAACATCTTTCTTTTTATAAAAAAAATGTCTTTCAGTATATTCACCGAAAACAACCATTTCTGTATGAGTTATTTATCTTCTTTGTTTCCTTCCTAAGACCAAGCCTAAATGTTATTAAATTCAAGGCCGTCAACTCAACTTCTGTAAATTTGAGGTGTTCTATGTAAGCAAAAAAAACTAAAACAATGAATGAATAATAATTCAAACTAGGAAAATTTTTTATTTTCAGTTTTCTGCATGACAATACCAGTTAAACAAAAAATTGCTTTCCCGTCTTCAGACTCAAGTATATCATGAAGCTGATGTTAAATCTACTTCATAATTTATCATTTGGTCCAACCATGACATGTTTTCGTTTCAGCTCTCATTAAAAATCGAATCAAAAGATTTCTGGTCAAAATAATTATATATTTCAATATGTATTCTTTAAATTTGGACGGGATGCTATTAATTAATTTTTGGCTGAAATTATAAATAAATCTGAAATTTTATTTATTAATTCAAAAATATTTGATAAAAGTGAATTTTATTATTAATATTAGTAAATTATTTCTTTTTTTCATCAATTGATCTGTATTTTTCCTTTAGAATTTTATTTAGTTTTCTATCTTAGATCAATGTTTTTCTTATTTAACTACTTTTTTCGAGTATTTTTTCCAAAGGTAAATGAGGAAAAACTATCCTTATAGTCCTTGAATGGGAATAAAAGAAAATTATGCATATTATTTTAATCTTTCTAATTGAAATAACTAACATTTATTCTCAATGAAAAAATGTTTTTTTTTAATTTTTATTATACATAAAATAAATATTTCGTGAGTTCCAATTAATTAATATCGTATGCTGATAAATCCAAAACGAAACATTTGACATCTATCATATTTGTTAATGACATCCGTAAAACTGGAAAGCCCACTGAAATTTTCTACATAGAAAATTAAATGTTTGCTATTTTTAAATAAAACATAAAGAACAAGCATTTTAAACATGTTTATGTAATTACATAATAAATTTAATTTTACAATTAATAAATTTAAAAAAAATTAATTATATATTTGAAAAATGTTTTTATTAATTTAATAATATAAATTTGATTGTTAGGGGATCTAGAAAAATTGTATTAAAAAAAATACTTTATCATACTAGATTCAGAATATATAACTCTTGAAGAAAATGAATGTATTAAGGGATCAGAATTAATAATATTCAGGTAAAATTCATAAGACAGACAAGATTACTTAAACGAGGAATTAGCTGTAGGTTTTGCAATGTACAGATAATATTTGTCCAGAAGCTAAACCTTAAAGATAAATTTGTTTTCAAATGTCAAAACAAATTTTGGAAAAATTACAAGACAGCAAGAAGCATAAGAAGCGATAGTTTTTTAAAAACATCGAAATCGATCTTAAAGATGTATTAAAGGTCCTCTGGAAATTTATTAAATGAGGTGGGTTGTGGAAATAGTTCAATTAATAAATTTTATAGTAGCTTGAGAAAACGCTGTAAAAGATATTATGAAGATAATTTTCTCTTGTTGGGAGGAGAAGGATGTTTTATAAACGTTGATGAGTCCTTTTTAGGTATAAGTCTAAGTATCATCGAAGGAAAGCTACTACTAAAGAGTTGTGGGTATAAGGCATTGTTGATACTGGTTATTTCCTGGCAAAGGGAATAATGGATTTAGTCCCCGATAGATCTGTAGCCACCTTATTACCCATCATCGGCAGGCATGTGTTGCCTGGTTCAATCGTTTATACTGATGGCTGAGCATCCTATAATAATGTTAGTTCTTTGAGCATAGAACACCGTACATAGAACACCATACATTACATTTCGTTGATCGGGAAACAAGAATACATACTCAGCATATTGAATCATATTAGGCAAAACAAAAATGGAGACAGAAAACATGTGGTGGGATAATGTAAAGAATTTTCAAGAATTAGTCAACTTAATAAATTACTATTATTAATATGATCTTTCTTAACAATTACTTTACATATTTATTATTTGTTTATTTATTTATTTACTGGGGGCGTAGTTTAATTCTGTTATTTATTGGGGGCATATATTAATTCTGATCCGTAATAAGTACCCTGAGTAGTTACTATCCTAATTATGAGCAGTTGATTAAACTTAAATGTTGATTTGGTTTAAAAATTGTTGTTTTCCATAATTATGGTTTTTTATGTCAACTACGAAATCATGCTTACGAAATTGAGCTTAAAAATTTTTTTTCTCTCTTAGCTAGTGTCTCGCAAACTGTGTGGCGCGAAATATTTTCAAATTATCACTTTATATGGCAATATTATCTTTAAATTCAATTTTTTGATAACAAATTGTTCAAAATAAAAAATGTGCGCTACTTCAGATGATTGATGCTGAGATGCGAGTGTGTTTATTCAACTTTGAACTGAGAATAATGCAAATTTATTTCGATAAAACAACTCGATACATCCCATTAAATATTATTATTTTTAAAATAAATACTTTATTTATAAAATTTCAATTTTACTCTTTTTTGTTTAATCTTAAGAAGAAAAAATACAGAGTAAAAAAGGTTTGCAAGACACTTCATTAAACTAGCGTACTTTGCTACAATTTTCAAAAATGCTTGGCCTCAGCAATACAAATTAAATAACTGTTACAACTGCACTCTAGTTCACTGTTTCTCTAACTTTTTACGTAAAGTAATTTATTAAATTTTGAAGTACCCTAGTAAAATTTTATATATTCAATAATTTATATATACAATAACTTTTACAACTAACAATAAGCTTTTATTAGTTATTTTTATATACATATATTATTAAAAATTTTTAAAAATCAGCCTGTTTGGTTGCAACTAGGCGCTCAATCATCGGCTTAATGGTGCTGCAAGCTAAAGTTCAATCATTGTCAGGACACAACCTATTTCGTATTTTATTTTTTAATTCTGTTATAACGGAAAAACTAGACTCACACAAGTACGTTGTTGGAAATGGTAAAAGCTCCATCTGCAGACCATTTCCTTAATAAACCAATTTTTTCAATTAATTCATTCAATAAATTGAAGATAACTTCAGCTGTAGTTCTCATATTTAGTTCTTTACATCAGTATATATGTTCTTTTATTCCTTGTTCATCATCATCACCAATATATCTAACAAATCCCATCATTTGTGTGATTTTTGACGTATCTGTTGATTCGTCAAGCTGTGATGCAAGTTTTTTTAAACTTATTTTTTCGTTAACTTGTTTTATGGTATCTTCTGCCATATCATTAATTCTTCGTTGAATAGTATCATTAGAACATTTTTGCATGAATTTACAATTTTCTAAGCATAAATATTTTTTCAAATATTATTTTATTAAGGTACCCTTAATATTTTTACGCTAACACTTAAAGGTACGCGTATCCCTCTTTGAGAAACACTGCTCTAGTTCATTGTTTGATTCTATCGAAGAAGATCAAGAGGTGATAAATTCATTAAGGAGGATCTCTGAAGTTACGGAAATAAACTATATGGAATTAATTGAGCTAATAGATAATGAAACTGATTTGGATTGAATTTTGATGTTCGCGGTAATCATCTCTTTCAAACGCAGCATATATGAAATACAATAAGCTTTTTTTATTTGAGAAAACGATCGCAAGTTAAATCCATTAATTATTACAGTTTATTATATAATTAGCTAATTTCTTTTTAGTAAATTTAACTTAATATTAATTATTTTTTTATTTGATGCTCTTTTTTCTTTTTCTAACTATTGTTTGTATTATTATTTTTATTATTATTATTATTATTATTATTATTATTATTATTATTATTATTATTATTATTATTATTATTATTATTATTATTATTATTATTATTATTATTATTATTATTATTATTATTATTATTATTATTATTATTATTATTATTATTATTATTATTATTATTATTATTATTATTATTATAAAAACAAATATTAAAAATAAAGACATTATTAATGACTAAATTTCCTTTACTAAATAAATTATGACTTTAATTTTCAAATTAATAATAATATATTAGTTACTTTAGGATTGGTGTAAAAAATAACTGATTTTTCCAGATTTTCTTCATGATATTTAAATTAACTGAAAGTATTTATCGCATTGATATTTGTTTAAACGAAATCATCAGACTCACCGGATAAACAATGTTTTGTTTTTGAAATTAAGAAATAATTAAATTAGATCAATATTTACTTAAAAAATTGAAATTTTCTGTTTTTTATTTTGAAAGCAATTTTAATGTAAACAAAATAATGGATTGAAATTCGATGGAGATTTATAGAAATAAATTCATTTTATTTGATGAGTTTTAATTTTTTTTTGGCAATTCTCGAATTAAAAAAGTTAATTAAATAAGCAACATGACACGAGTTTTGAAAGATTTTTTAAAATTATCCAAAATTATCAAACTTGGGAAATATTTTTGAAATTTAATTTTTATAATTTCTTTTCCTACGTTTATAATTTTTGAAAGGTTAGTTCTTTAAAAAGTAACATTATTTTTAAATTTCTCAGAAACCAAAATTTATGTTTAATTGTAGCAAATTGCTGGTGAAATAGGTTTTACAAATATTTTATAACAAACTCTTTATGGGAATAATTGTGGTTATTAATACGAGAGAATGAGAAAGAATTTCGTATAATAATTATCTTAATTCATTTGTCTAAAGTTTTTTTTCAGAATCACACGCATAATTATTGAATTCTGTGAATAAAAATATTAATAAAAATATTAAATCATTTCGATAAAATGATTACACAAGCCTCCTTGTATATTGTGACATAGTTATTTAATTAATTAAATAAAGTGTTTAATTATATTAATTAATAATTTTAATAAATTAATAAATTACAAATTACTTGAAGATTGTGCGAATTATGTTATAGTTTGATGCGATTTGTTGAATCCTTTATGTGATAAATTTAATGGAAAAAGTAAATATTGTTTTAATATCTTTTAATAGTTTACAATGTATGTTTCTGAAAAGCAGTTTTTTTAGGAGTATTTGAATGAGAAATAAATCTTGATCTCTGTTTCTATTTCTCCAAAGCTATCACAGTCAAATGTATATTGAGAAAAACTTTTATCTGCGCCGTTTGTTGCCGATTCTTTTTGTTAAAACTTATGATGATACTGAATTGTTATATATTGATATCAACAATCTGTATGGTTGAGCTCTTAGCCAAAGTCTTCCTTTCGGTGATTTTAGTTGGGTAATTAATAATCTTGATTCTATTTTGGATGAGTGAATAAGTACAGATATTGAAACGCTTTCATATGGTTACACGATGGAAGTTGATCTCGAAATTCCTGAAAGTGTGCATGAGTTTTTGGATAAATCCCCTGTGGCGCCTGAAAAGATGTGTCCACCGGATTCTAAAGTTGAAAAATTAATGTTCACCCATTATGCCAAGAAAAACTATGTTATTCATTGTTAAGATTCATAGAGCTAAAAAGTTTAAACAGGCAAAGAATATATTGACACAAAGGCTTCTTTGAGAGCGGATGCTACAAATAATCTTGATAGAACTATTTCAAACTTTTAAATAATAGTCTTTATGGAAAATCGATGGAAAATTTTTAAAAACGAATGAATTTAAGATTATGTAATTCATTTCAAAAGATGGTTACTTATTCATCAAAGCCGTCTTTCAGAAAGCGTATAAAAATTGATGATTATCTAATAGCAGCTCATCTAAATAAAGAATTAATTTGTTTAGACCGACCTAGTTATATCGGTCAAAAAATTCTTGATTTATCGAAATTACGGATGTATCAGCTCCAGTATCTTGAATTAGAGAAATATAGGAATCTTTTCAATTGTAGGATTGACATTGTTTCTGGCGACACTGACTTTTTCTTCCTTGAAATTAAAAACTTTTTTTTTGATCTAGTCATATGATCCTAGTCATCCTTTGTATTCAAGAAAACTTGAATCAGTAATAGGTAAATTCAAAGATGAGAGTAGGAGACTTGGATATAAGGAATGGGTTTTCATACGACCAAAATGCTATTGTCTTTTAGGTGAAACTAAAAGTAATAAAGCAAAAGGAATTACTTTGGCAGGAACTGAAATAAAGCATCTTTCTTATCTTGATTGTTATAGAAACGATACAATTTTTTCTGTAAATCAAAAAAGAATCAGGACGAGAAATCATCAGTTGTTTACTTTTAAAAATTGTATAATTGCTTTATGTAACAACGATGATAAACGTCAATGGGTAGGTAAAATTAAAAGTTTTGCATTTGACATTATTAATGTTGTTGGCTTTGTTCTCCATTCGTAACGAAATTACAATAGGCGCAACATTCCACTCTACTTCATGTCGTCAAATTGAGCTAGATGCAACAATCAAAAAAGAAGGAATACGTACGCATAAATGAAGCACTTAACACAAATTATCTACATGGAATTGAGATGGATCAAAGTGAAGGAGATTACAATTAACTACGTTATATGTGAGATTAATGCTAAATTTGGTAGGGGTGAGAGATTCCAATATGTGATGGTGAAGTTAAAAATAAAGGAAAATCAAACACCTTTAGAAGTCATCAAGAGAAATAAATGTGTTTTCATGGAAAACATGCGGGATATTGGATACACCGATTTAATTGAATATACTATTTATACAACTGGTGAACCAATAACGATAAAGCTGAATAGACATATTATAAAATTGGAGGAATATATATAAAAATTTATAAATTGTTGATAAATAAATAATCAATTATAACAACTGAGATGCTCAATATAAAAGTTGTCTGAGTTTTGTTTATTCATTATAACTTATATATTTTTATTTGACTAGTCTAGATTTTCTATTGTTTTTTATTAGTATTAAACTAAAGACGGAAACAGCCAGGCATTAATGCTAAATAAAGGCAATATCCCTTCATAACTAGTGCTATAACGTGTTAGGGAAATAATTAACAAACTACATTAAAAAATAAATTTATTATAACCCTAGAACCATTTTGTTCAATTTCATTATGACCACACCATTTTTACCGTACCATTTTTCTGCAACCATTTTTTCCTAGAATCATCTTTAAGAAACACAGATTGAATTCAGGGAGAAAATAAAATAGAAGTTAATAGAGTAAAAAGTTGTTAAAAGAGTTATAAAAGAGTAAATAGGAGCAGAAATAGTGTAAAGGAGATGAAAATGAAACGAGTTAACCTATTAACCGAGCAAGACGTATAAATACGTCAAACGTAAACAATATCGGAACGGGAAGGACATATAAATACGTCCATGAAACATATAATTATTTTAATAATCCAAATGGATTTAGATTTTTGGGAAAATTTTCAAGAAAATATTTTCAACAACTTCAAAGGATATAAAAAGTTTTGTATAATTGGTCATTATCTTTGTCTCTAGTCATGATAATGAATTTTTGGCTAAATGTTTTATAAATAAATGTGAGTATTCAATATTATCAGCACTCTTCATATTTTTGCTACCGAAATCGTTTGGAATTTTTATTTTATAACTTTGATTTTACATCTATATTTCTTTTATTAATCTTTATTTATTGTAAACTATCAAAATTTTATTTATATTTAACATGTATAACTGTATAACTGTCTTTTTCAAGCGGCAAATTTCCTTTTAAAACCCTTATATTTTTATGTTTATTATAATTTCATTTGCTCAATATTCAATAGTAGTATTTACCTTATTCTTAAATTTTCTTTAATAAAATTAATTTAAATAGAATTTAAAAAGATTATATGTATTAAAAAGTAATTTTTTGATTAAAAATGATATAATTTAAAATTTAATTGTTTGTTTTAACTCATATTTTTTTTAATATAATTGTTTAATATCTAATAATAAACTTTTTCTGGCCTGCATTTTTATCTAATAAAGTATTATATTCAAATATTGTGTCGGTTTAAAGATTTTAAACAAATAAATTAATCATTTTTCATAGAAAATAATATCACTGGCCATTTACATTTGATTATAAATAAAGTCCTGATAAACCTTGATTAAAATAAAATTATGAGAATCAAAACAATTTCGATTTTGAAATGAAAATTAATTATTATTTTATTTATCTTATCTCAGTGTCAAATTTCGGTCTATTGTTATTTATTGTTATTTGTCCATTAAAACAAACCAATTTGCCATCTTGGTCCAGATTTCCAGAGGATGTAAAACTGAATGTCATTTTAGTCATGAGATGATAAATAATTGACATAATGGAAAATCCAATTACAATTGTGAGAATATGATATTTTAAATTAAAATTATGGATATATTAAATTTGCAGATTAATGAAATTAATTTTAATTTAATTTTAAAATTTCACAATATAAATTACAACCATAAAATTAAGTATACTGAATAATTTGAAATTTAATTATTAAAATTTAAAAATGATAATTGAATAAAATCATTGTTCATTTTTTAAAGTTTCAATTGTTTTATCTGTGCATTATGTTGGGTTGAAAATATATTTATCTTAGAATAATATAATTTGTTTGAACCTTTCGTGAACTGCGCGCAGATGAATAAATCGTAATAATGCTCGCATATATGTTTATAATTTATAATGTTTTAAATCAACCGAAATTTAAACTAGAATGAGACGTGTCGTGTCACGTACGCAATCTTTTTGCAAAGTTATGCGGGGGTCGGCATATCTTTGTACCTTATTTAGTTGATCCTTGTTTCGAACTATTTCATGGTAAATACAATATATTATTATTTTACATCTTTATATTAGACAAGTAAATAATAAAATAAACCCTTTCTGCAAATTAATTATTATATTGATGAAAATATTTTTGATTAAAATCTTATTTTATTATTTATTTGTCTCTTAATTTAATGTATGCTGCTACTCAGGAATCACCGTTTTACATTGTTATATTGCTGAAAGCTTATACATTGTTTATAAATAAATATTCAATTAGAAATGTATATCATTCGATCAGCATATATTTTCAAAAAAACTTACATTAAAAAATGGAAGCAAAAAATGTTTTGTCCATATAATAGTTTTAAAAAATAGTTGAAATATTAAAAAAATTTAAAAATTAAAATCACATCAAAGGTTTATATTATTTGAGTCCTCTTCTTTTCGAATTTTTCGATTGTCGTGCATTCTGTTTTAAATCATGGATCAAATGTTCTAAATTTTAGTCTGAATTGAAGACGACGCTTATTTTTAATGATATTTCTGGGGATATATTTCGTCTTATATTCCGTTCTATTCTGTATAACAATGGTCGGCAATCTTTTAGCTGTGATGTGCCAAGCCCACAGCTTATTCAAGGTGCCAACTTATTTTTCTTTTTTACAAACATGTAATGGTATATGTATGCAGTGGTGTTGTCGAGCCGGAACGCTCCGGAACTAAAGATGATTTCTGATAACGAGAATTGGCTGACGTATTGATTTCATGTATTGTTAATAATATTTATGCAATATTGTTTGAGTATCTAATATGCGTATTTTATAATTTGTTAACTAATTTTTATTAAACGTTCCTATTATTGTAATAAACATATACATATACATATACACAAAATGGGTTTCGTAATGATTTTCGTTGCCTTTCCTTTTTATGCTATATACAAGGTCGATCCTGGCGACGGGCGAGAATTGTGGGAAATCTCCCCCGGTCGTCAAATTTGGGAGATGAGACCGCACAGAGCGGCCGCCTACCCAGGATTGGCCCTGTCTATATAATTATATATACGCGTTCCGGTAAAAACAATTAGCACAACACCACGGTATGTATGTCACATTAAATAATAGAGTTCTTTATGAAAATAATTTGATCGCAAAATTATCTTTTTAATAAATTTATTTGAAAAATAAATGACATAAAATTCCAAAACAATTTAAAAATTTTGGAAAATTGGTGATTAATAAAGCAAAAAAATACCATTTCAATACCAATACCAATACAAATATTTATTTTTATCTAATAATATTAGAGAATTTGGTAGTATAAGAGTCGCTATTACCCAGACCACTTTATAGTGGTGTATAGAGTGCAATTGGCAAATCTACCACGTGCCATATGTTGCCGACCCCTGCTGTATAACATTTCCTTGTGAATCTTGTAATTGAGTCTTAAAGATATAAGTACCTTTTTCACTTGTCCCACCAAACATCGGTCTGTGATTCACAGTTCGGAAACTTCTACTATATAAAATCTGCTTTTTGAAATAATTTCTTTCAAATATTTTTCTTAAGTCTGTGTTTTATTGTAACTTCAATCTTAAATAGCGTTTTAATGGAAATATTGTTTTTTTGTTTATCCGTAAATCATATAGTGAAATAATTTAGTACATATCATTTGGGAATTACAGTTTGTCTTAAAATGTAATTACACTTTATTATTTTTATAACTTTCGGAATAATCTCTTTCTTTTATAACTGTAAATTTTCATTGATTCTGCTACAATTTATATGAAGTTAAAAAAACATTTTGTTTTAATGTTCACTTTCATTTGCTGAAAAATAAATTTTTAATGAAAGACCACCATTTGAAATGTGTTTATCTCACTCTTAATCACTCTTCGCTTATTTTATTTCGTTGGAATTATTTTTGAAGTCAAATATGTCAAAAAATAAATAATTTCACCAGATGGCCAAACGCATAATTCGAGTTCATTAATCTTAATCAAAATTTGTCGGGCCGACCTGATATGGTCCCAATCTTAACATGCAAATATATGAAATAACTTAGTCATTCGTATTTATATTGTATCTTTTTACTTCCGCGAATTAAAGAATTTGATTGTATTTTTTATGGAATATTAATATTCTTTAATTTAAATCAAAAATATTTTTCACTAGCTTTACTACCTGGCTTTGCACAGGAAAGATTTAAACTTATTCTGTATTCATTGTAATCAATTTTATTTATCGTGTTATTACTAATTTATTTTAATGCTTGACTATATAAAGTTAGTTTCTTACTGATCATCGGCGATGATGTACATTGTACAATGTTGAAGGCCTTTTCACTTTTGACATACCCACATAAGGGTGTTTATGTGTAAAGCACTTGTAAGTCAAATTCAAGAATATGCCCTTAAACGAGAAAAGTTGAAAGTTAACAGGCACAAATTCACCGCTTGTGTGAGTTCTTGTGACAGGCTGGCATTTGTATTTTCTGTTTATAGTATTTATAAAATATACAAATGTATAAAATAAAATAGAAATGTGGAAATTGGTAGAAATGAATTAAAAACTAATTAAATATGCAGAAATATAAAAATTAATATTTTCAGTGTAGGAAATAAGCGATCGAAACTGAAGTGTTAAAGACGTATAAATTAAAAGACCTAAATAATCTCATTAATTATTAAAGAAAACCCATAAATTGAGTTTGGAAAGTTGCCTAAATATTCATTTGGTCGTCCCGGTAAGTTAGGATAAAAGATCTTATTAATGTATATAATGTATGAAAAAATAATCTGACATATATAACAGCTCTGAAAATAGGAACTTGCCACTTAACGGTATTGTAATATAAATTGAGAAAAGTGAAATAAAGTAATTTGAAATGATAAAAGGTCAACATTATTTGGATCTCAGCCCCTTTTTTGGATCTTACTTTCAATTGTGTCGAATTATAAATTATGAAACTTGCGTAAGTTCCATTCCCTGTGAACCTTTTAGTTTATAAAATGAAAGATATATATTTTTTATTTTCTTACAACTATTTCGTCAACATTCAGTTCTCATAGAATTTAAACATTTTTGTTATTTTTATTACAAATTTATATTTATATATGCTATGCTTACATAGTTTTAGTTTAATGTTTGCCACATTTATTTATCATTTATCCTTAAGTGGGTATCGAGCTATAATTATCGCAAACCATTTCTAGATATCTGCAATTAATGGTAAGTATAAAATCATCAAAAAATCGAGCTGTACCATATTAGACTATGCTATGCTGGTATTGCATGAAAAGTTAGAAAATATTTCACTTTATCTTTACAAGTGGTTATCAAAGTGTGAGTCGAGAAAATTTTTAAAATTATTTGCAGAGAAATGAGCAAAGGTGATTTTGGATATCCGTATATAAATTAATATTTTATCTCAGTTAATTTGAGTTTGTTTTTATAGTTGTATTATTCAAAATTAAATTTATAAGTCGATATTTTTATTTGCTCTTCCGCCTCCGTCTTTACTAGTCAGTTGATTAGCGAAACGTTTCTACTTTTAAAAGTTTGAGAACGACATATCTAGATAATTAATTTATATTTTTAAAGCTAAATAGTTTAATTTGTTATCAGAAATACAATTGGCCCGCTCTAGGGTTAAACGACACTTTGAATTAAATGTTAACAAATATTGTTTAAATGATATTAATTTATTAATTAATAATAATTACTAATAATATATATATATATAAATTGAAAACAAAAATAAATCAAATATTCGACATTTATTTCTTGGAATTTAATAGATTATCTGTTTTCATTCCATAAAATACATCCGAAATTTGATGGAGATTACACGGGATTAACAAGGGAAATTCCAATAGATTGCCCGCTAATTATTCTGATTTGTCATCTTTCAAAAAGGGATTTATCGATTTATATTACATTTGAAAAATAAGTTAATCATAAAATCAAATTATTCGCCATAAATAATTAAATTCTGTTGAGAAATTTTTTTTTGTCTCTTTCTCTCAGCTATGAATTTTATATATTTATATTTTGTTAAAATCGCGGATTTTTCAATAGAGCGCCAAACGTTTGGTGCCAAATTTGTCAAATGTAACCCTTTACGGTTGATGGATTTTTTTGGAGTGTTGAAAACTAGGAACACTTTTATTTTCAAAGAAAAATAATTAAAATAAAACACAATTGCAATAAATGCATTATTTTTTTCTTATTATTTCTTTTTTTGACAATCGACCAATATTATTCTTAATAAGAAGATCGATCGAGTGTCAAAAAAATAAAAATAGAAGGAATTTGGAAAAGTAGATGAACGTTGAAGAAGTTAAAAGATTTTACTGACATATATATTTTATTTTGAAATTTGATAATGGGTGAATGAAAGTTCGTGTTCACCGAAAATCAGTGTTTTGGCTGCCATCTCATGAAAGAAAATCTATACACCATTGTTCTTTGATGAAATCATCAGTAGTGTCAATTGCCGAAAAATACTGCAACCTAAATTCTATGCGTCCTTCACTTTTCGTGAATCCCAGACTGTAATAATAATAATAATAATAATAATAATAATAATAATAATAATAATAATAATAATAATAATAATAATAATAATAATAATAATAATAATAATAATAATAATAATAATAATAATAATAATAATAATAATAATAATAATAACAATAACAATAACAATAACAATAATAATAATAATAATAATAATAATAATAATAATAATCATCATCATAATAATAATAATAATAATAATAATAACAATAATAATAATAATAATATAATATTAATAATAATAATAATAATAATAATAATAATAATAATAATAATAATAATAATATTAATAATAATAATAATAATTGTGAATTTAAGTATAAGAGAAATATGGTGAAAGGATTGATTTATCGGTCATTGTCTTTATCTTCTACTTTTGCTAATTCGGTAAAAAGTGTTGATAAAGAATGGATATTCTAAATCATTTTTATTGTTGATGATAAAAGAGACTGTTGACAAATTGATTAAAAATCTTAAGGATCCATGTTTAGAAAAGTGTGAGTGTAATTTTTCAAATGAGTGTGAATTGAGTGTTGATCTAAATAATAGTAAAAAAGAATATAAAAAAATTGAGCCTAAATATGTGTTAGTATTGCCGTACTCTGAAGGTTTTACAAATTATAAAAAGAAGTTAAGTAAACAGATGGGAAATTTAGAGTATAAGATCGTCTCTAATTCGTGTAAGGTACGCAATATGTTTATTAATAAATCAAAAACTCCGGTTGGATTGTGTTCTGATCTCGTATATCAATTTACATGTAATGGGTGTAATGCCACATACATTGGAGAGACTTCCAGTTATCTGTGTACTCGAGTTCTAGAGAATTGTCGATTGAAGGGTTTGACCAATATTAGTGAGCACAATAGAGGCTGTAAAAGTGAAATAGGAATGTCTGATTTTGGAATTTTGTTGAAAAGTTTTAATAATTATTGGGAACGCGTGATATGTGAAGCATTGTTGATAAGGTCATTGGATCCAAAAATTAATGTTCAAAGTGCTGTGACTACGAATGTTTTGAATGTTTTTAAATAGTTTACGTATGTTAAATCATGTTTATGTATTGTTTTTTTAAAAAAAACTTTTTTTTAATATTATTAAAGTAATTGAAATTTTAAATTAATTAAAAGTTATTTGAATATATTTTATAAATATTTATTTATTACAAAATTAAATTAATTATTTTTATTATTTTTATTATTATTATTATTATTATTATTATTATTATTATTATTATTATTATTATTATTATTATTATTATTATTATTATTATTATTATTATTATTATTATTTTACTACTGCTTCTATTATTATTATATAAAGGGGCTTCGTACCTTATAAAATTTATATTATAAACAAAAATAGCTCATTGGCTAAAGTTTAGAATATTCTGGATAAGCCAATGTTTTCCAATAGAATTTGTTTCTGATGTTTATCGGTAGTTGAAGTATGCGTAAGGTATTCATAAAGTATGCGTAAAGTATGCGTAAAGTATGCGTAAAGTATGAGTACATTTAAAAGCAAGAAAAAAGTGTTGCAAGAAAAATATTAATTCAATTATTTTCACTTGTAATATTCCATCTTTTTTTCTGTGATCTAACAAAATGTATCAATGATTTCTACAGTGAAGACTGGATCGGTCTAAACGAACAGACGAAGACATATACATTAATTTTAATCCAAAATGAACTCATTATATTTCAATCATTAAATTAAATTAATATGTTGAAAGCTGGGGATTTTCAACTTTCCCCCAATGGCTGCATATTATTATTTTTGGAAATCACTGAAATTTCACAATTCAATTATGGAAATACTTAAACAAATTTCTAATAATTTGCTAGTTCAAGTTTGCCATTGGATTTAGGATTCTTTTTTTATATGTTTTCCTTTCCTGTTGTTATCAGAGTTTCATTACCTTTTTCAACTGATGTCAAAATAAAATTATCGCGCCTCCTTCAGACGGTTTAACAATTGTGCTAACTCTACTAAACACAGGGGCTCCGAATTTGATTAAGCTTTACTAGCAAGCCCTGGAATAATTGAACAAAAATAACAGTTCTTCAACGGTATTGAGAGCTGCGTAAAGTCCATTTCTGTTAAGTTAAGATATATTCATTGAAAGTGTAGGAAGGGGGTGACTATATTTTTCCGGTCAAATTACATTTATACATAAAATATTGTTACTGGAGAAAAGTTCCATAAGCAGATTCTTGTTCAATGAATTTTAAAGAGATTTGATTTATTTCAATTATCCAAAACCCCAATTTTGGTCATAAATTTATAGTGAGAAGACTTATGACCGATGTCGAAATTGCAGATGCTTTCAAAGAGTAATAAATTTTTTTTTCATTTTTTTATAATGTATTCGGGATAATGTATATAACAAATTACTAATGCATTATTTTTAACAAAGGTTGGGACCCTTGATCTCGGAATCGTAAGGTCAAGGTTTTACAGATCCGTTTGTTTAAGAACTATTCTGATTTCGAAATTATGAAGAAACTAGTGATAGAGATAAATATATTATTCCGATAATATTTGTCCGTCTTTTGGTATGACCATTAAGAATAAAAAGTGATAGGATGAAATTTAGGTAACCGAAGGAAATGTAATTGAATGTGCTAAAAATCATTGGTAATATTATTGTTGTTGTTATTATTATTATTATTATTATTATTATTATTATTATTATTATTATTATTATTATTATTATTATTATTATTATTATTATTATTATTATTATTATTATTATTATTATTATTATTATTATTATTATTATTATTATTATTATTATTATTATTATTATTATTATTATTATTATTATTATTATTATTATTATTATTATTATTATTATTATTATTATTATTATTATTATTATTATTATTATTATTATTATTATTATTATTATTATTATTATTATTATTACATTCATAAAGCTTCGGCAGGAATTTCTCTGTATTCTGATCCTCGTGTTTAAAAAATAAATAAGAGAAAGACCAACAAAAAAGATTTTATTTATTGATCACAAAAAAACACAATCCATTCAGAAAAATTTTAAATTATTTTTTGTGTCGGGTTCCAACAAATTTCACCCCTGCGATAAATCTACAATCTGCTATCGGTTATTTTCTTGGTTTTGTTTTGTTGATGAGCGTTTTGTTCATCTGACCGAGATTTGGGAATTTCCTCTTTAATCGGATCTACTTTTTTCAATTGGTTGCCATCAATCATTATTGTGGTGGCCCCTGTCACGTTCATTCTTCGGAAAAAACAAACGATTATTGGAGAAATTCTCTCTAAAATTATTTTGGCAACTTACAAATTTGACAACTCCTAGATTTCCAGAAAGATCAATGACTTTTCCTTGAATAATAAACAAAGATTATTTAATTAATAATTTAACTAAATTTATTTCATTCGAGAATCTTTTAAACTTTCATAATAATAATATTATTTTACTCGTCTTTAATTTGTAATATATCACCAGTTACCAAATATTACTTTTGAAAAACATTTATTTTTACTTTTAAAATATTTAATTAGCTTTTAATTAATTTTTTGTGATTTCAATTTTCCATTTATTTTATACATTTTTTTATAAATACAATAATATTAATAATTAGCACCAGTAATATATTACAATTAAAAATAAACAGAAAACTTTTAATGCAATTTTGTTCAATTTTAGATATCAGCAATAATAGATATTGCCGGCGATACGGAGATGATAAAGGATTATGAGCAGAGAAAAGCAAACCTAGATTTCATAACCCGACACATAGACGATACTCTGCGTATTCAAAGAGAATATCGAAACGGCTGCACAGTGCAATGTCGCCACTGCTTAGCACAGCACTTCTGTATGTGGTTCGGGCGTCGGTATGGGAATTATTTAGTATGTGTATACACTATTTGTAAATCTCTTTATATTCTGAATGTAATCGGCCAGTTTTTCCTCATGAATCGTTTCCTTGGAACTAATTACACTTTTTACGGGTTAGATTTAATTTATCAACTTTCAATAGGTAATGAATGGACAGAATCCGGTAATTTCCCAAGGGTGACAATGTGTGATTTCAACATTAGAAAATTAGCCAACCAACACCGTTACACTGTACAATGCGTTCTTCCGATTAATTTATTCAATGAGAAAATCTTTATTTTTCTTTGGTTTTGGTTTGTTTTTATCGCGATCATAACTGTCCATAGTTTTATTCACTGGACATCGAAATCGGTTTGTCGAATACAACGATATAATTTCATTAGAAAATTTTTAGTGCTTAAAGACGCCTTACAAGAAGCTGGAGATCGGAAAAAACTTTATGCCTTTATAGATTTATTTCTTCAACAGGATGGTGTTTTTATTTTGCGATTATTGGCATTGAATTGCGGTGATTTGATTGCTGCTGAAATCACCGAATATCTCTGGTGTCGGTTCAAAGAGTGTGCACGAATGGATTCCGGAGAAAGATCAAAATTATTTTATTTAGACAGTGGAGATGTGTACTCAAAAGCAAGACCATACAGATCTAGAAAATCCAAAGACTTAATTGAACCTGTTCAATCTCGTCGGAGAATTCCAAGTGCTCCCGCTTTAAAAGAAAATTCGCATTCACAAAGCAATAGCAATACGTCGAGTTCAAACCGGTCAAATATTTCCGCCCCAAATCGTCCACCAAAGAAAATGTCTTGTGCCAATTTGCATCATGTAAGTGAGGAAGATCCAGGAGAGTTTGTTTAATGGATTTTGTTGCATTAAATTTACTTTGCATGAGTTTATTTTTAATTTGATTTATTGGAAACATTTATTTAAGAAAACCGATTTATTTTTCTGTAAATTATGTGACTTTGTTCATTGAAACATGGTTCCATTATTTTTTCGCTACTTAAGCATTTATTTACGTTAAAATATTTAAAAAGGTTCGTTTTAAAGTACACTGTGATATTTTTAAATGACAATAAATATTACGTCAAAGTTTTTTCATTATTATTTCATCAATTTTATATTTATTATAATTGAAATTATGTGTCGAATTAAAACAATGAGAATAATAATAATAATTTAATTAGAATTAAATAAAAATTATATAATTTATATAATTATACTAAATAGATAAAAATAAAATGTTACAATAGATTTTAATTTTAATCAGTTTTACATTTGTTTTTCTATATTAATAAATCGACTTTTATCTATTGGATGATGCATAGTGTATTCAATGTGGCTAAGTAGTTCTATTATAACAGAAATTTATTATCAACAGTTCTGAATTTACCTGTAGGCAATTTAGGAAACTGCCTAAGGTGCGCATTTTCAGAAAGGTGCAAAAAAATTTTTAATTTATTATTTCATATATTTATAAAGTTTTCATTTTCCTATAAATTTAAATAAAATTTTTATAAACTAATATATTTTTGATGAGCTTAATTTTTTTGCTCTATATTTTCTGTTTATGTTTTGAAAACTTACAGAAATATATTTTTATAAATTGAAAAATAAAATTCTGAATTGAGAATCAATAATTATTTTTGAATTTTTTTTTAAAAAACAAGAAAACAATTTTGTATGACTTTATTTAATTGAAATTAAGGAGAACATTTTAATAAATAGTATTAATTTAAAAAAAGAAATATATATTAGTTTTAATTTCCTATAAATAAATTTTAATTAGTTTTTAAGGCACAATTTAGAAAAATTGCTTATGGCGCAAAATAGTAAAATCAGGGCCTGATCATCAAAAACTTATTATTTCAAAATTCATTTACTTAATTAATTTTGCATAGTAAACATTAGAATTTAATTTAAATTTCAATATTTTTTTTAATGTTTTTCATTTAATATTAATTTTTAATTATTATTTTTAGTCATTTTATTCCGCAAGTTAAGGATATCCATAATAATTAAATAATAATAACTTAAAAACTTTAATTCAAATTTTCACAACAATATAATATTAAAAAATCAATTCTGTTTTGTTTTTATCACAAATATTTTTATTATTTCTTTTAAGGATATTTTACCAAATATGAGTTAACAATTGAATAGGAATATTAATGCACAATCATTCAATCAAAAAAATTTATATTCTTAAATGTCAAACCTTCTTAAATACTAATTTTACAATCAATGAGTAATTTAACTTTAAACTTATTTATGTTCTTTTTAAATTTTTTATTTCAATTTTATTTAAGTTCTTCAGATACTTTTACATGAGAATTAACTCTTCTATTTAACTATCCTCAAAATTATGATGATTGATAATAATTAGTATAACATTTATATTATTAGTAGGTAGTTAGGAGCACACTGGAACCTAAAAAAAACATAGGGGAGGGGGGGGGTATGTAATAGCGGATTAAATTTCGGATTATCTTGATTACATAATGATGTAATCAACTTAATTAATTTTGTGTATATTAATTTTTTTTTTGTGTGTATTTTTTTTCGAAATTTTTTCCAGTTTTTGGCGCGATTTTTTTTTTGAATTCAAATTTTTGGAACATTTTTTTAAATTCAAATTTTGGCGAAATTTTGAAATGAAATTGGAATATTTTTTTTTTGAATAAATTTTTTTTTTTAATCACACTATAGTCAGGGGGTATTTTTGAAAAAGACTAAAATAAATTGGTTTGAATCGCCTAACGATAAAAAAGCATAAAATTAAAATCGGCTCAAATCGCCTAAGATAGTCAGAGAGGGTATTTTCATTCACAAAATTTTTTTTAATCACACTATAGTCAGGGGGTATTTTTGAAAAAGACTAAAATAAATTGGCTTGAATCGCCCAACGATAAAAAAGCATAAAATTAAAATTGGCTCAAATCGCCTAAGATGTGATATAGTCAGGGATATTTTTAACTCGTAATAAAAAACAATGCAATATTTGGTCTCAATACTTTCTATAGTTAAATATAGGCATAAAATAAATTGGCTTGAATCGCCTAATGATAAAAAAGCATAAAATTAAAATTGGCTCAAATCGCCTAAGATGTGATATAGTCAGGGATATTTTTAAATCGTAATAAAAACTAATGCAATATTTGGTCTCAATACTTTCTATAGGTAAATATAGGCATAAAATAAAAATGGCTTTAATCGCCTACTGATAAAAAAAGCATAAAATTAAAATTGGCTCAAATCGCCTAAGATGTGATATAGTCAGGGATATTTTTAATTCGTAATAAAAACTAATGCAATATTTGGTCTCAATACTTTCTATAGGTAAATATAGGCATAAAATAAAAATGGCTTGAATCGCCTCCTGATAAAATATTGACAGGGGTATTTTATATGCTTGTTAAAAAAAACACTTGAAATATTTGTTCACACAATTTTCATAGGCAAATTTAGGCTCTAGATAAAAATAATTTAAAATACCTAAAGTAAATTAAGATAAATTAAAGTACATTAGGATACATTAAAGTATATTAAAGTAAATTTAGATAAATTAAAGTACATTAGAATACATTTAAGTATATTAGAGTAAATTAAGGTTCCTTAAGTAAATTAAGATACATTAGAGTACATTAAGGTATATTAAAGGGTCGAAAGTCAATTTAAGTACATTGGGGTACATTTAAGTAAATTATGGTTCATAAAGTAAATTAAGGTACATCAGAGTAATTTAAAGTACGTTAGAATAAATTTAAGTAAATTAAGGTTCTTAAAGTAATCTAAGGTGCCTAGAGTAAAGTATGGTAAGTTAGGTAAGAATTTTTTAAAATTAAATAGAGAGTCAACAGTTAAGTTACATAAGGGTAATTTTTAAAGCTGAAAATTTTAAAAGCAGTTATAGTAGGCAAATTACATAAGGTAAGAATTTTTTAAAAGTAAATAGAGGGTCAAAAGGTAAATTACATAAGGTAAGAATTTTTAAAGTTAAAGAGTCGACAATATTGCATGATAAAATTTATTAAATAAAATTTTTAGTATAGTTTTATCGATCAATTTTTATAAATATTTTTAAATGATAAAATTTTTAACATAATTTTACAATGGAATTTTTTATACATGATTTTTAAATAGAATTTTTAGTATAATTTTATCGATGAATTTTTTATATATAATTTTTAAAGATGAAATTTTTAGTATAATTTTAAAATGAAATTTTTTATACATGATTTTTAAATAGAATTTTTAGTATAATTTTATCGATGAATTTTTTATATATAATTTTTAAAGATGAAATTTTTAGGATAATTTTACAATGAAATTTTTACACATGTTTTTAATTGAAAAAATTTTTAATGTAACCTTACAATCAAATTTTTAGTATAATTTTTACTATTACTTTTTTTATACATGTTGATAACGATCAAATTTTCAAAGAAATTTTTCAAAAACTTTTTTCAAAGAATTTTATTAAATTAAATTTTTGAGTTTCAGTGTTACATAGTATTGCCTAAGGTAGGTAGTAGTCATTCGCAAGAGCAACCAATCTCCTCCACTCTGCAGCAACCCATCCTTAATAAAAAAAAATAATAAATTAATAATAATAAATAATAATATTAATAAAATAATAATAATAATAATAATTATAATAATAATAATAATAATAATAATAATAATAATTATAATTATAATAATAATACTTTCAGAAAATATAAAAAGTTAACTTACTTGGTATCAACTTCTGAACACTGATAACCCATACACAGTGAATAATTCATTAATAACTGAACAACAATCACTAGGTACTGTGTACAAATAACTGAGTACTGTACAACTCTCTATACATACTAGGCATTCAATAATTTACTTATTCATTAAAATGACATATTTAAATAATATTTACTCTTTGAACACCGATATTCAACCAACTTAACTCATTTAAAAATAAAATTTTCTCTCAATCATTTCCCCTTAAAATACTTGGTTATTCACACACTCACAATATGTTATCAATAACTAGTTACCGAACAAATCAATATCAAAAACTAATTACTGAACCAACAAATATTAATGATAGGTTACTGACCAACTAATTTTGAAATAAATCACATAAAGGGTTGAACAAAAGAAATACAAGTTGAAATTTTATTAACTTCTCGACTCTTTTATCGATCATTGATGTCTCCAAATTGTTTTGTTGTTTAGTTACCTGATTGCTATCAAGAAACTATTAATCATTGAAGCTCAATCAATTGTTGTATTTTCTCTGAATAAAAATTTATTTCTTTACAGTCTTGTATGTGATTTATTGAAATTATTTTGTAAAACTTAGTTAAAAAACTTTGAAATTTTTCTACCATTTTTGTAATATTTTTAATTGCGTCCAACAATGAACAATTACTAAACGTTATTTTCAAAGATGAATGCCAACCTTTTCATTTATTTTTCACACGTCCCTAAATAAATTAATTGCTAACTCATCAAATAATTACTTAAATTTATTTTTATAGATTTTCTTTTCACTCACACTGTTGTTGTTTACTGAATGATAAATTAATTAGTAAGTACAAGTAGTGGTTAATCTAATTGATAGTGAAAAAGAAACTTGATTAGAAAAAGATACTTAAATTAATTTCTTGAAACATATATTACTTTCATTGTACTTGGAATAAATTTTCATATATTTATTGAAAATGATTCGACTCTTTAAATTATTAACTCAAAGATGCTAAAGGTTTGAATAAAACTGATAGAAAAAATAATTATCATCTACCACATTACTAAAAATTAAATGGTTATCGACCAACCACTAAATAAGTTGAATTTCTAACAAAGCTTAAAAAACCACATGGAACAGGTACTTGTGTACTGATAGATACCGATAAAATCTACTAAAAATCCAAATATGTATGTTTAATTTTTGTAAAATATTTGATTTTGTAAAAATAAGACTTATCCTTAAATTATGATTAGCATTTGAATAGAATTTGATTAAATTTAAATATTTTAAGATGTTAAATAAAACTGATTAATTTGTAAATAATGTTAGTACTTTGAAATTTTAAAATAAGACCTTCGGCAAATTGGTAAGAAAATAGTTGTTATTGAGTAATACATATTAAAATTACCAAAGTTTTATAATTTTTGTCAAGTTTTGATAGATCTTTAATAAAATTTGTTAGTACTTTGAATAAAAATTTTAAAAAAGTTTCAACATACTAGCAAATTGTAAAGAAAATAGTACTTATCAATTAAAAAGTTAAATAAACTAAGTTGTAAAATAATTGAAAAAATTTGTTAGATCATTTTAGTTTTTAATTAAATTAAATTACAAATTTATAATAAAATCAAATAAATACTTACTTGTATACAAATAGTTACATGAATCAAACTATTTCTTAGAACCGAACACGTATCGTATATTTTATTCAGATTCCAATAATATCATTAAAATTAACCAAAATCTTATTGATATATTTTGATAACCCTTAAACCAATGAAAATGTATCGATTTCACTAAGTATCCATCCTTTAACATAGATATTTAAACGAATAAATCCCCATAAAAATATCATAAATTCCCCTCTTATCTTATCGTTTCCCCTTAAAATATTATAAAATTTACTGTCAACCAATCATTTCCCTTTAAAATATCAACAAGCCTGTTCTTAATCGATCATTTCCTATTAAAAAATCATAAATTCTCTTCTTAGCCAAATGTTTTCCCCTAAAATAAAATTTACTCTCAACCAATCATTTCTCTTAAAATGAGATTAATCCCAGTTTTATTCATTATTTTCATAAAAAATCACCGACATATTGATATTCAACCGAATAAATTTCTTGAAATCATCTTAAAATAAAATTCCTCTCTTGACCAATCAAATCCCCTTAAAAATATTATAAATTCACCTCTCAACCAATCATTTCTCTTTAAATTACAATAATCCCCGCTATATTCATTATTTTCATAAAAATCACCAACATATCGATATTCAACAGAATAAATTTCTTGAAATCCATCTCGTGACCAATTATTTCCCCTTAAAAGATCATAAATTCTCTTCTTAAACAATCATTTCTCTTTTAAATGACAATATTTCCACTCTCTCAAAAGATTTACACAGATATTGATATCTATCTGAACAAAGCCTTTTTAAAATATTATAAATTCCTCCTCTATATTCTCCATTTATAAAATATTTATTCTTTGAACACAGATATTCAACCAACTCAACTCCCTTAAAAATGACAACAAACTTGTTCTTAATAGATTATTTCCCCTTAAAATATCACAAAATTTCCCCTTAACCAATCATTTCCCTTGAAATCACATTTTCATTCACTGCACCAACAATACACATATTTTTGGTAATAACCTACAAGGTAAAATTTCTTTAGAAATCTATATTTAACCGAATAAGATCTTTAAAAATTCATCATTTGGATCATATTTACTATATGTATTCAACCAATCAAATTCCCTTAAAATAAAAATCTGAATTTTACCAATAAAAATAATTTTCTTTAAAGTATTACAAAATTGTTATCGATACCCAACATTTTCCGTCGAAAATCACCACAATTTGATTCTGGCAACAATTCAATCAAATAAAAAATTCATCAAAAATGACTAAAGTCGAATAAAGTCTATGTTTCCCACATAAATTTAATTTCACTCAATTATTGTAAAATCATAAAATATATATCATGTTGCTCAAATAATTAAAATTAATCAGTAAATCAAGTATAAATTCAATAAAAATTACCAGTCAACCCATAGATATAATTCAACGATTTTCATATGTATATTGTTAACCACACTGAGCATCCTCTTAAAAATCTCTACAATATACTACTTTTGTGATTGATATCCACAAAATCAATAAATGGAAAAATGATAATAATTAATTGACCATCGTTTTTTTTTACTGTAAAATCAATTAAAATTTTCGGTTTCACTAAAATATTTTTAAAAAATCAACTGATTTAATCAACTTTTTAAATATATCATAAAATTATAATTTAAATATCATTTACTATTCAAAATCTATAAGTCAAATTGGAATCTAATTGGTAAATAATTATCATAAATATGTTTCATAAACATTTTGTTCCTAAAATAAACTTTTATTTAAAATAATCCTAAAATCAAGTAAAGTTTATTAAATTATCAAGAAATTAAGTGCTTCTAAAATTATAGATTTACCCTCATTTCTTCAATATTTTCTACAAAAACATAATAGTCCCCAAATCCATTAACATTCAAATGAAAACCATAAAATTCACATAGATGAATAAAATTTACTAAAATAAATACCTCGTAAAACTAGATATCACTTAAATTATCATAAAATTTCCCTAAAATCTCTAATTAATTTACATAGCCTAAAAATATTTTATTTTTGTGGATTACAACCTAATCTATTTAAGTGTGTAATTAAATTTATTAAAAGTTAATTAAATTTTCAGTGAAAATGACAAGTCAATAACAAGTCAACAAATGGAATTTTAATTAGTAGAGATTATATTCTATAAAGAAAATTTCCAGTGAAGAAGTAATATTGGTGGTAGAGTACATTAAGTGACTAAAATCGTTGAAATTACTGGAAAAAGTGGGATAGCTAAAGATATCTACTAAATAGATGAAATATCAATTGATATATTAAAACCTTACAAGGGTAATATACTTTGAATGAAGAAAATATACATCGAAGAGGAAAAAATATTCATTAAAGTGAGAAAATATTAATTAAAGTGAGAAATTATTCATTGAAGAGGAAAATATTCATTAAGAGAAATTATTCATTAGAGAGAAAAAATATTTATTGAAGAGGGAAAACAATCATTGAATAACGTAAAATATTGATTGAAGCTATGAAATATTCAGTGAATCGAGAATTGTATATAATAAATTAGACGGTAAAATTTCTCAATGATGAGATGAAATATCAATTAAATATTGGAAATACTTTAAATGGAGTCTGTATTATTCACTGCTCAACAAATATACTTAAAAGATGAAAATATTCACTGAAAATGAATTGTACTTTAAGAGTGGATGAATTACTATTATATTCAATTAAAAATTATTAACAATTGAGTAGATTTTGTCGGTTAATTATATTTAAATAGGGATATATATTGTTGATGGGTGCGCGGATGAATAGTTATTAAAAAAACGCGCGCGCGTATATTAATCCAACTAATATTCAACAAATCCAGCGAATATACCAATCCGGCGAATATACCAATCCGGCGAATGTTCCAATCCGGCGAATATTCCAATCCGGCGAATATTCAAATCCGGCGACTATACCAATCCGGCGAATATACCAATCCGGCGACTATACCAATCCGGCGAATATTCCAATCCGGCGAATATTCAAATCCGGCGAATATTCCAATCCGGCGAATATTCCAATCCGGCGAATATTCAAATCCGGCGACTATACCAATCCGGCGAATATACAAATCCGGCGTATACAAATCCAATTAAGATTCAACAAATCCAATGAATATTCAACAAATCCGGCGAATATACCAATCCGGCGGATATTCAACAAATCCGGCGAATATACCAATCCGGCGGATATTCAACAAATCCGAGAAATATTTATCAAACAATGAGATTGTAGAAATCAAATCTAAGTCTCTTACATTCAAAGCACATTGAATGATATATTTTAAATGAACGTTATGGAATTTTATTGGTATTAAGAATTATTATCTACATGTAATAAATTTTTGAAAATCTTATATTTTAATATAATTTTAGTTGTAACTATTGACAATATATTATTTTAAATTCTTAAATTTACTCTATTATTTGAAATTATATTTGAAATTTGGTTAAAATAATTTTATTTTTATTGATTAGTAAATAGAATATTTGATTTAGTTTTATACTCAAATAAAACCTTTTCACAAATTAAAAATATTTTCAATAATATATTTATAAATTGATGGTTATAAATAAATATTATCCAAATGTAAAGTTAATTTAAATAATTTATTCAATTGTAACTAATGACAACATAATAATTTAAATTCAAAAATAATAATAACATCAAAAAATGATTATTATTTCTAAAAGTAAATTTATAACATTTTATAAAAAGCAATAATTAATATAAAACATACATCAATTTTCTGAATTTATTTAATATTACAAAAACTAAATTTTTCTTATAATCATAATACCAAATTATTCATCTATTCATTGTATTGTTTACTACATTGCATTATTTGTTGGACTTTCTGCTTCGTTCTTTCTACTTATTACATTGTATCTGATCCACCCGTATTTATAGTATTAAATATGCCGGATTTGTTGAATATTCGCCGGATTTGTTGAATATTAATTGGATTTGTATACGCCGGATTTGAATATATTCGCCGGATTGGTATAGTCGCCGGATTTGTTGAATATACGCCGGATTTGAATATATACGCTGGATTGGTATATTCGCCGGATTTGTTGAATATTCGTTGGATTAATATATACGCCGGATTGGTATATTCGCCGGATTTGAATATTCGCCGGATTGGAATATTCGCCGGATTGGTATATTCGCCGGATTGGTATATTCGCCGAATTGGTATATTCACCGGATTGGAATATTCACCGGATTGGTATAGTCGCCGGATTTGAATATTCGCCGGATTGGTATAGTCGCCGGATTGGAATATTCGCCGGATTGGTATATTCGCCGGATTTGAATATTCGCCGGATTGGAATATTCGCCGGATTGGTATAGTCGCCGGATTTGAATATTCGCCGGATTGGTATATTCGCCGGATTGGAATATTCGCCGGATTGGTATAGTCGCCGGATTTGAATATTCGCCGGATTGGAATATTCGCCGGATTGGAACATTCGCCGGATTGGAACATTCGCCGGATTGGTATATTCGCCGGATTGGTATATTCGCTGGATTTGTTGAATATTAGTTGGATTAATATACGCGCGCGCGTTTTTTTAATAACTATTCATCCGCGCACCCATCAACAATATATATCCCTATTTAAATATAATTAACCGACAAAATCTACTCAATTGTTAATAATTTTTAATTGAATATAATAGTAATTCATCCACTCTTAAAGTACAATTCATTTTCAGTGAATATTTTCATCTTTTAAGTATATTTGTTGAGCAGTGAATAATACAGACTCCATTTAAAGTATTTCCAATATTTAATTGATATTTCATCTCATCATTGAGAAATTTTACCGTCTAATTTATTATATACAATTCTCGATTCACTGAATATTTCATAGCTTCAATCAATATTTTACGTTATTCAATGATTGTTTTCCCTCTTCAATAAATATTTTTTCTCTCTAATGAATAATTTCTCTTAATGAATATTTTCCTCTTCAATGAATAATTTCTCACTTTAATTAATATTTTCTCACTTTAATGAATATTTTTTCCTCTTCGATGTATATTTTCTTCATTCAAAGTATATTACCTTGTAAGGTTTTAATATATCAATTGATATTTCATCTATTTAGTAGATATCTTTAGCTATCCCACTTTTTCCAGTAATTTCAACGATTTTAGTCACTTAATGTACTCTACCACCAATATTACTTCTTCACTGGAAATTTTCTTTATAGAATATAATCTCTACTAATTAAAATTCCATTTGTTGACTTGTTATTGACTTGTCATTTTCACTGAAAATTTAATTAACTTTTAATAAATTTAATTACACACTTAAATAGATTAGGTTGTAATCCACAAAAATAAAATATTTTTAGGCTATGTAAATTAATTAGAGATTTTAGGGAAATTTTATGATAATTTAAGTGATATCTAGTTTTACGAGGTATTTATTTTAGTAAATTTTATTCATCTATGTGAATTTTATGGTTTTCATTTGAATGTTAATGGATTTGGGGACTATTATGTTTTTGTAGAAAATATTGAAGAAATGAGGGTAAATCTATAATTTTAGAAGCACTTAATTTCTTGATAATTTAATAAACTTTACTTGATTTTAGGATTATTTTAAATAAAAGTTTATTTTAGGAACAAAATGTTTATGAAACATATTTATGATAATTATTTACCAATTAGATTCCAATTTGACTTATAGATTTTGAATAGTAAATGATATTTAAATTATAATTTTATGATATATTTAAAAAGTTGATTAAATCAGTTGATTTTTTAAAAATATTTTAGTGAAACCGAAAATTTTAATTGATTTTACAGTAAAAAAAAACGATGGTCAATTAATTATTATCATTTTTCCATTTATTGATTTTGTGGATATCAATCACAAAAGTAGTATATTGTAGAGATTTTTAAGAGGATGCTCAGTGTGGTTAACAATATACATATGAAAATCGTTGAATTATATCTATGGGTTGACTGGTAATTTTTATTGAATTTATACTTGATTTACTGATTAATTTTAATTATTTGAGCAACATGATATATATTTTATGATTTTACAATAATTGAGTGAAATTAAATTTATGTGGGAAACATAGACTTTATTCGACTTTAGTCATTTTTGATGAATTTTTTATTTGATTGAATTTGTTGCCAGAATCAAATTGTGGTGATTTTCGACGGAAAATGTTGGGTATCGATAACAATTTTGTAATACTTTAAAGAAAATTTATTTTTATTGGTAAAATTCAGATTTTTATTTTAAGGGAATTTGATTGGTTTGAATACATATAGTAAATATGATCCAAATGATGAATTTTTAAAGATCTTATTCGGTTAAATATAGATTTCTAAAGAAATTTTACCTTGTAGGTTATTACCAAAAATATGTGTATTGTTGGTGCAGTGAATGAAAATGTGATTTCAAGGGAAATGATTGGTTAAGGGGAAATTTTGTGATATTTTAAGGGGAAATAATCTATTAAGAACAAGTTTGTTGTCATTTTTAAGGGAGTTGAGTTGGTTGAATATCTGTGTTCAAAGAATAAATATTTTATAAATGGAGAATATAGAGGAGGAATTTATAATATTTTAAAAAGGCTTTGTTCAGATAGATATCAATATCTGTGTAAATCTTTTGAGAGAGTGGAAATATTGTCATTTAAAAGAGAAATGATTGTTTAAGAAGAGAATTTATGATCTTTTAAGGGGAAATAATTGGTCACGAGATGGATTTCAAGAAATTTATTCTGTTGAATATCGATATGTTGGTGATTTTTATGAAAATAATGAATATAGCGGGGATTATTGTAATTTAAAGAGAAATGATTGGTTGAGAGGTGAATTTATAATATTTTTAAGGGGATTTGATTGGTCAAGAGAGGAATTTTATTTTAAGATGATTTCAAGAAATTTATTCGGTTGAATATCAATATGTCGGTGATTTTTTTATGAAAATAATGAATAAAACTGGGATTAATCTCATTTTAAGAGAAATGATTGGTTGAGAGTAAATTTTATTTTAGGGGAAAACAATTGGCTAAGAAGAGAATTTATGATTTTTTAATAGGAAATGATCGATTAAGAACAGGCTTGTTGATATTTTAAAGGGAAATGATTGGTTGACAGTAAATTTTATAATATTTTAAGGGGAACGATAAGATAAGAGGGGAATTTATGATATTTTATGGGGATTTATTCGTTTAAATATCTATGTTAAAGGATGGATACTTAGTGAAATCGATTACATTTTTCATTGGTTTAAGGGTTATCAAAATATATCAATAAGATTTTGGTTAATTTTAATGATATTATTGGAATCTGAATAAATATACGATACGTGTTCGGTTCTAAGAAATAGTTTGATTCATGTAACTATTTGTATACAAGTAAGTATTTATTTGATTTTATTATAAATTTGTAATTTAATTTAATTAAAAACTAAAATGATCTAACAAATTTTTTTCAATTATTTTACAACTTAGTTTATTTAACTTTTTAATTGATAAGTACTATTTTCTTTACAATTTGCTAGTATGTTGAAACTTTTTTAAAATTTTTATTCAAAGTACTAACAAATTTTATTTAAGATCTATCAAAACTTGACAAAATTATAAAACTTTGGTAATTTTTAATATGTATTACTCAATAACAACTATTTTCTTACCAATTTGCCGAAGGTCTTATTTTAAAATTTCAAAGTACTAACATTATTTACAAATTAATCAGTTTTATTTAACATCTTAAAATATTTAAATTTAATCAAATTCTATTCAAATGCTAATCATAATTTAAGGATAAGTCTTATTTTTACAAAATCAAATATTTTACAAAAATTAAACATACATATTTGGATTTTTAGTAGATTTTATCGGTATCTATCAGTACACAAGTACCTGTTCCATGTGGTTTTTAAGCTTTGTTAGAATTCAACTTATTTAGTGGTTGGTCGATAACCATTTAATTTTTAGTAATGTGGTAGATGATAATTATTTTTTCTATCAGTTTTATTCAAACCTTTAGCATCTTTGAGTTAATAATTTAAAGAGTCGAATCATTTTCAATAAATATATGAAAATTTATTCCAAGTACAATGAAAGTAATATATGTTTCAAGAAATTAATTTAAGTATCTTTTTCTAATCAAGTTTCTTTTTCACTATCAATTAGATTAACCACTACTTGTACTTACTAATTAATTTATCATTCAGTAAACAACAACAGTGTGAGTGAAAAGAAAATCTATTAAAATAAATTTAAGTAATTATTTGATGAGTTAGCAATTAATTTATTTAGGGACGTGTGAAAAATAAATGAAAAGGTTGGCATTCATCTTTGAAAATAACGTTTAGTAATTGTTCATTGTTTGGACGCAATTAAAATATTACAAAAATGGTAGAAAATTTCAAAGTTTTTTAACTAAGTTTTACAAAATAATTTCAATAAATCACATACAAGACTGTAAGAAATAAATTTTTATTCAGAGAAAATACAACAATTGATTGAGCTTCAATGATTAATAGTTTCTTGATAGCAATCAGGTAACTAAACAACAAAACAATTTGGAGACATCAATGATCGATAAAAGAGTCGAGAAGTTAATAAAATTTCAACTTGTATTTCTTTGTTCACCCTTTATGTGATTTATTTCAAAATTAGTTGGTCAGTAACCTATCATTAATATTTGTTGGTTCAGTAATTAGTTTTTGATATTGATTTGTTCGGTAACTAGTTATTGATAACATATTGTGAGTGTGTGAATAACCAAGTATTTTAAGGGGAAATGATTGAGAGAAAATTTTATTTTTAAATGAGTTAAGTTGGTTGAATATCGGTGTTCAAAGAGTAAATATTATTTAAATATGTCATTTTAATGAATAAGTAAATTATTGAATGCCTAGTATGTATAGAGAGTTGTACAGTACTCAGTTATTTGTACACAGTACCTAGTGATTGTTGTTCAGTTATTAATGAATTATTCACTGTGTATGGGTTATCAGTGTTCAGAAGTTGATACAAGTAAGTTAACTTTTTATATTTTCTGAAAGTATTATTATTATAATTATAATTATTATTATTATTATTATTATTATTATTATTATAATTATTATTATTATTATTATTTTATTAATATTATTATTTATTATTATTAATTTATTATTTTTTTTTATTAAGGATGGGTTGCTGCAGAGTGGAGGAGATTGGTTGCTCTTGCGAATGACTACTACCTACCTTAGGCAATACTATGTAACACTGAAACTCAAAAATTTAATTTAATAAAATTCTTTGAAAAAAGTTTTTGAAAAATTTCTTTGAAATTTGATCGTTATCAACATGTATAAAAAAAGTAATAGTAAAAATTATACTAAAAATTTGATTGTAGGTTACATTAAAATTTTTTCAATTAAAACATGTGTAAAAATTTCATTGTAAAATTATCCTAAAATTTCATCTTTAAAAATTATATATAAAAAATTCATCGATAAAATTATACTAAAAATTCTATTTAAAAATCATGTATAAAAAATTTCATTTTAAAATTATACTAAAAATTTCATCTTTAAAAATTATATATAAAAATTCATCGATAAAATTATACTAAAATTCTATTTAAAAATCATGTATAAAAAATTCCATTGTAAATTATGTTAAAAATTTTATCATTTAAAAATATTTATAAAATTGATCGATAAAACTATACTAAAATTTTATTTAATAAATTTTATCATGCAATATTGTCGACTCTTTAACTTTAAAAATTCTTACCTTATGTAATTTACCTTTTGACCCTCTATTTACTTTTAAAAAATTCTTACCTTATGTAATTTGCCTACTATAACTGCTTTTAAAATTTTCAGCTTTAAAAATTACCCTTATGTAACTTAACTGTTGACTCTCTATTTAATTTTAAAAAATTCTTACCTAACTTACCATACTTTACTCTAGGCACCTTAGATTACTTTAAGAACCTTAATTTACTTAAATTTATTCTAACGTACTTTAAATTACTCTGATGTACCTTAATTTACTTTATGAACCATAATTTACTTAAATGTACCCCAATGTACTTAAATTGACTTTCGACCCTTTAATATACTTAATGTACTCTAATGTATCTTAATTTACTTAAGGAACCTTAATTTACTCTAATATACTTTAAGTATTCTATGTACTTTAATTTATCTAAATTTACTTTAATATACTTTAATGTATCCTAATGTACTTTAATTTATCTTAATTTACTTTAGGTATTTTTAAATTATTTTTATCTAGAGCCTAAATTTGCCTATGAAAATTGTGTGAACAAATATTTCAAGTGTTTTTTTTAACAAGCATATAAAATACCCCTGTCAATATTTTATCAGGAGGCGATTCAAGCCATTTTTATTTTATGCCTATATTTACCTATAGAAAGTATTGAGACCAAATATTGCATTAGTTTTTATTACGAATTAAAATATCCCTGACTATATCACATCTTAGGCGATTTGAGCCAATTTTAATTTTATGCTTTTTTTATCAGTAGGCGATTAAAGCCATTTTTATTTTATGCCTATATTTACCTATAGAAAGTATTGAGACCAATATTGCATTAGTTTTTATTACGATTTAAAAATATCCCTGACTATATCACATCTTAGGCGATTTGAGCCAATTTTAATTTTATGCTTTTTTATCATTAGGCGATTCAAGCAATTTATTTTATGCCTATATTTAACTATAGAAAGTATTGAGACCAAATATTGCATTGTTTTTTATTACGAGTTAAAATATCCCTGACTATATCACATCTTAGGCGATTTGAGCCAATTTTAATTTTATGCTTTTTTATCGTTATGCGATTCAAGCCAATTTATTTTAGTCTTTTTCAAAAATACCCCCTGACTATAGTGTGATTAAAAAAAATTTTGTGAATGAAAATACCCTCTCTGACTATCTTAGGCGATTTGAGCCGATTTTAATTTTATGCTTTTTTATCGTTAGGCGATTCAAACCAATTTATTTTAGTCTTTTTCAAAAATACCCCCTGACTATAGTGTGATTAAAAAAAAAATTTATTCAAAAAAAAAATATTCCAATTTCATTTCAAAATTTCGCCAAAATTTGAATTTAAAAAAATGTTCCAAAAATTTGAATTCAAAAAAAAAAATCGCGCCAAAAACTGGAAAAAATTTCGAAAAAAAATACACACAAAAAAAAAATTAATATACACAAAATTAATTAAGTTGATTACATCATTATGTAATCAAGATAATCCGAAATTTAATCCGCTATTACATACCCCCCCCTCCCCCTATGTTTTTTTTAGGTTCCAGTGTGCTCCTAACTACCTACTATTATTGATATTTATTTTTGCTTTCTTGAACACATTATGTCGTGGTTGCAGAAATGTATTTTGTTATATTTCCGACAAATACAGCCATGAAATATAATCTTAGTAAAATTTAAAATAAAATTCATTGTAAAAATTTAAGCAAAATTTTTATTAAATACTAAAAAAAGTTTTCGACGAAAAAAAACAGTGAGCAGTGGGGAAAAGGTGACTTTAGGCAAAATTCTATTTTCAACACCCAAAAATAAAATTTTATATATATATACATATATATGGTCTTTAGGATTATTATGCATTTCCAAAATTGGACAAGATCATTTCCGTTGTCTAGGTCTGATATAAATAATATATAATATCATGTCCTAAATTTAAAGTTAAATAAACCATATTTCAGATAACTACATTTAAAAACATTGCCATAAAAACCATTACTGTATATTAGAAAATTAATTTAACTAATTGATTTTAAAAATTAAATCAATTAATTTCAACCATTAGTAAACTAAAAATGTCACCAAACCTTCAGTCATTCACGCCCAGCCGGTATTTTTGACATGCCTACTCGTTATATCACAATATAACCTAAAATGATGTCAGTAGTTGGCTTAGGACTCATACTTCAATATTGTAAAGTTTCCAGCAATAATTTCGTTTTTTAAGATTTCAAGGTTTGTATTATCGAATTCTTTTAGTAACATTCGCAACCAATTTAGTAATCTTTGCAATCCATTTAAAATTTTACAATCAAATAAGTAATATTCGCAATCAATTTATTAATATTACAAAACAATTTAATACATAAAAAAAAATTTATTCAAGAATGAATTTTCTGGTTTCTACTCTTTGGACATAACTTAACATTCTCCGCTAAAAGGACCGCAATGCTCTAATGTTACCTCATTGAACTTTTCTCAAATTACAAGTCTTAATTGAGCTTCATTGTTAACACAAGTTCTTATCACCTTATATTTCCAAAATGAAAACCCATTTTCAATTGGATTCAGAAATGCCGAATAAGGAGAGAGGTATTTAATGAAAAACCTTGATATCTCTTCATCCTCTGCTAATTCTCGGTAATGGTGGATCCGAGCATTATCCATAATGAAGATTGGATTGATGATATTTGTGGATCACAATCATGCTTGATATATTTTAGTGTATTTTTAAAGTCTTCGCCATTAACGGCTCTTTTTTTAATTTATGGTAAAGTATTCCATACTTGTCCATCGTCGCGATTACTGGAATTTTCGGCTACTTGAGGCTGATACAGGAACATATGCCGAAACACCACTAATGCAATTTCCTCTTGACGACCGTGTAACAACTGCGAAAAGACAAAATCTTTATCGTCGCTTTTCCACTTCTAATCTTCGAAATTCATCCGGCAATTTCTTTCAATGAAATATTAAGTACATTTATCCCTCGTTTTACACGGAAGATAGGTTCCTGGCAAAACCGTGTTAAGCAAAAAAATTAAATTTATATGAATAAACCGTGTTAAACGAAAATAACAACAAATTTACCTATTTTTAATCATTTATTGAAAAAAAAATAATATCAGTAAAATAGTTCAACATAGCAATCTGATAATATAAAACAAAAACATAATAATTCAATTAATTTTCAAACAAAAGAATGTAAAACAAAATAAATTTTTAAAAAATTCACCAAAAATATGCATTATATACAAAATATGCAATTATGTACTAACTTGTTGACTTCAATAAAAACTAACTTAATTTAAATTGCTGTCACTATCACTTTCAACAATCAGTCTTCTTTTAGTAGCTTCTATAATATCACTGTCATCACTGGATAATATTTCGTAACACTCCGTGGTTGATATAGGATTGATTTCAGTTCGGTGAGACTTTGAAATAAAATCTGTAATTAAAAATTGTGATTTGTTTTTAGTCAAATCTTTATAAACTTTTTCATATTAATTCAAAGATTCGTTAATAGCTCGCTGAAATCGGAGAGCTTGTTTAACATTCGGATAATGTTCTTGGAAGTTGTTTCCTAATATTCTTCCAATTGCTAGTCTCTCGAGAACAAATTTCGCTGTGAATGGATCTGTCTCATCCTCAACATCAACATCAGTTTCAACATCATTCTCACTTACTTTATTGACAAATTCAATTAAGTCACCCTCATTTAACTCTTGGTCTTCCATTAGCTCATTGATGACTCTCTGTGCAAAATCGTCAAAACCTTCTCCACCTATCGTATGAGCCAACTCAATTATGTCTGAATATTCTTGACCCAAAGATACTGTTAAATGTATATTTTCATCAACAACATCAGGCCACACTGCTTTCCAACACGCATGGAGTGTTGATTTTTTAATTTTACGGTAAGAAATTCCTATATGCTTAACAGAATACAAAATCGTAAACTTTTTCCAGACATCGATAATTGAAAGAGAGCCATCATTTTACAATTTATCTAAAATATACATAAATGTGCTTTTAATGTACAATGCCTTGAATGTTGCAATTATCCATTGATCCAAAGGTTGTAACAAAGAAGTTGTGTTTTTTGGTAAAAGAACAAAATCTACATTTTCATGCTGCAAGTCTTGAGGATGACCTGGAGCGTTGTCCAATAAAAGAAAAGCCTTGAAAGGCAACTCTTTTTTGACTAAATATTTTTCTACATCTGGCACAAAAGAGTTGTGGCGGTAACCCAAGCTTTTTTGTTTGCATTCCAATAAACAAGAAGATTGTTTCTGTTTATTCCTTTGAATGAACGTGGATGCTTTGCTTTATTAATCACCACTGGCTTCATAATACAGTCACCTGATGCATTGTTATACGATCCTTTACTGCTTTGTGGCCGCTGGCTGATTTATTTTGTTTTGCTAAAAATGTTCTATAAGGCATTTTTTTCCAAAATAATCCACACTCATCAGCATTAAAAATCTGATCAGGAGAGTACGATTTACTGGCAATTGTTTCAGAAAACATTTGAGGAAATTGTTGTGCCGCATCTATATCAGCTGATGCTTGCTCCCTTTTTAGTTTCAAACTATGCAATGAATGCCTTTTTTCAAATTTTTCGAACCAACCGTGACTTGCAGTAAAAGTTTCCTTATTTGAAGAACTGGATGATAACTGATTCTTAAGTTTTTCGTAAATTTTTAATGCTTTGATGTTATGTCATTAGTATCAATAGGTATTCGTTTTTGATTTTGGTCCTCAAGCCATGTTACTAATGCCTTTTCCATCATTTCCATAGCACTATTTCTTACATGAATGTTGTATTCATGCTTGTACATCTTCCAGCTGCAACGTTTTTTTGATCGAGTCTTCATTTTTCCCGATCGTTCTAATTGTAGTTTCATTCATTGAAAAAAATCTTGCAATATCTATTACTCTTTCGTTAATACGTAATCGGTCCAAAATTTTAACTTTCGTTTCTAAGGAAATAAATTTTCTCTTCATATTCTATTTTTGAATTTTTTCCTTTGCCATCGATAAACCTAAAATTCGAAAATTCAATCATAAAAAGTTAAGAGTTGCATATAAGTTTTATATCTACCTTCTAATTGTTCTGTTCTTAATTTTACCACTATATTACTTCACTTAGATACAAACTAATCCATCTAACAATTAAAATCAACTGATTCACTCAGAGAATTCACGTGCCAGACAACACGAAAAGGGGATTTCCTTTTTTTTGTATTTGAAACAATAATTTTTTTGTTAATGATGTCGGCTTGGAAGTTGACCGAATATTGACGTTTCTCTAATTTTTTATTAAGGTTAGCATCTGATAAGAATGATCAATTAATTAATCGATTTACAATTAAATAATTTACATAATAATCGACTATGGATAATTAATAGAATTTTGAAACTTTGTATATCCTCTTTTATTACAAGCTCAAAAATCTTATGTTTTTTTTGCATTTTCTCGCTTTTTTTCTTGACAACTTGTAAACACATCATAAGTTGTACCAGAAAATTGTTAAAAATAAATAAAATAGAATAAAATAATTAAATAATATATACATACAATATTGAAATTTGTTTTTTAGCAATCTTTTTTTTGAAATTTTAATTTTAAAAACCGTGTAAGATCGAAAACGTGTTAAACGATTGCCGTGTAAAACGAGGGATAGATGTAAATGATATTCCGACCCCCCTGTATATATTTTTGTCATTTTGTTTTCTAAAAGCAGTTTTTTTATTATTATATTCGGTTTATTTTCATAGAAAATTAGTAATCTTTTAACAAAATCTACAGCAAATTCGTTAAAAATTTAATTTTTTAAATTGCCACGCCCATGACCTGTGAAGCACCCCTCAAATGTTTATAAGTTTCAGAAGCTAGGTAAAGTTCATTGTTAAGAATTCTTTATCAAGATCACAATTTTTCATCACCAAAAGCTTTAGTAAAATGCATTTGCACTGAAATATTGGTTTAGCACAAAAAAATCAATATTAATATTTAGGGTTACAATCGTAAAGTTTGTTGTTTACATATTAAACATTTGGAGTCATAACTTTATATATTATACGAAAGATTCATAGTCATCAAAATGGGTTGTCTTATTAAGTAAAATAAATTGGCAAAAAGAAATTTTCAAAAATCTCATAGCTACAGTAAGTTTTAAACCTAACATCTTCCTACTTTCGCACCTTTTATGGTTGAAGGAACCAGTGAAATTACTTTATAATATTTAGAAAAGGTACATAAAAGTCTCTGAGTGCATCATGATGTGAATACTAACGCAAAAAGTTATTTTATCATTTGTTCACTTACATTCAGAAAATAAATTAAAGTTTATTAAATGAATTTTGTTTAAATAAATTAAAAAATGTTTGTTTATATTTTAGTTATTTTCTTCCATTATCCATTTCCTGGAATTCCTTTGGTGACTAGCATCCGATGAAATTCCAATTCTGGACTCGAAGACAATGGGATAAATTATATAATTAATTTTCAGCATACAAAAAAATGAAATCTATTCAAATATTAAGAAAAAATATTTTGAAGTAAGGAGAAAATTTTCGAACTTCAACTTTTCTCAACGAAGGCTATTTTTCATTTGAAGGCGGAGGTGTCAAAATTTTAGTAGGAATCCATCAAAGTAAACCAACATTCGAAACCCAATTTACACTTGTAAAGTAAAAATAGTTTTATTTGACAAAATAAAAGCAGGAAATTGTTTTAATTATATATTAATTGCCTTCAAATAGCAATCCAGTCCGGAAATAAACTCTGATAATAATAAGATTGATAATTTGCTTAAATAATATAGATAAAACAAGAAATGAATGGAAAATATTGTTTATGTAAATTAAAACAACGAATGGAAAATAATATTTATGTAAATTAAAACATTTAATATCAATTTATGTGTTCCGTTTGGTAATAATTTATTTTTTTTCCAAAATTGATTTGTAATCCCAACAGAATATATAAATGTGGAAAATGATAAAATATTAACGTTGATTTATTTTTTAATATATTTTTAAATACATCGCCAATTCTCTTCGGAATTAATTATAATTCAAAACAGAAAAAATTGGTGTCATTCTTTAATTTTTTGAAAGAATCAATATTTTGAAATTTATTTCCAAATCACGTGACATGAATGCTAAATTTAATTAAAAGGAAAAAAAAATAATTTAAAAATTTCAAGTTCTTTCAAAAAGTAATAAAATTTCCTTTTCATTATTTTATGATCTATTCAGAATAATGTAAATAAAAAATTACTAATGTTTTAATTTATCATTATTGGGACTGAAAATTTGGTAATCAACGAAACAATCGGGCCCCCTGACTCCAGGACCCAAAGGTCAAGGTATTTTGTATTGAAGGCGTAGGCATTATTCTGATTTAGAAATTTCGAAGAAAATAGTGATGATGATAAAAAATTATTGCGATGATATTTGACCTTATTCTGCTATGACCATTACGAAGCAAATTGGATAGAAGGGCTTTTCGTAAACTTCTTGAATTTGCTACTTCAAATGTCAATTTTCTTTTCAACAATGAATGGTATCAACAAATAGATGGAGTCGCTATGGATTCCCCTTTAGCACCAATGATGGCATCAATATTTTTGGCTAGTTTGGAAATGAAAAATTGCTTCTTTCCAATTTGAGAAACCCTTTGTTTATAAAAGGTATGTAGATGATATTTTTCTTGTATTTGAAAACCAGAAACATGTAGAACAGTTTTTGCATTTTATGAACAGTTTACAGAAGAACATTGTATTCACATGTGAAACGTAGAGAAGGTCATCAATTGAGTTTTTAGATTTGTTAATTCAACGCAAAGATAAACATTATGAGGCAGAGATTTATAGAAAACCAAGCGATACTGGTCTTTATACTTCTCCAGGACGCTTTTGTGAATTTAAGTATAAGAGAAATATGGTGAAAGGATTGATTTATCGGTCATGGTCTTTATCTTCTACTTTTGCTAATTCGGTAAAAGTGTTGATAAATTGGTTGAGTTGTTGATAAAGAATGGATATTCTAAATCATTTTTATTGTTAATGATAAAAGAGACTGTTGACAAATTGATTAAAAATCTTAAGGATCCATTTTTACGAAAGTCTGAGTGTAATTTGTCAAATGAGTGTGAATTGAGTGTTGATCTAAATAATAGTAATAATGGAAATTTAGAGTATAAAATCGTCTCTAATTTGTGTAAGGTACGCAATATGTTTATTAATAAATCAAAAACTCCGGTTGGATTGTGTTCTGATCTCGTTTATCAATTTACATGTAATGGGTGTAATGCCACATACATTGGAGAGACTTCCCGTCATCTCTGTACTCGAGTTCTAGAGCATTGTCGATTGAAGGGTTTGACCAATATTAGTGAGCACAATAGAGGCTGTAAAAGTGAAATAGGAATGTCTGATTTTGGAATTTTGTTGAAAAGTTTTAATAATTATTGGGAACGCGTGATATGTGAAGCATTGTTGATAAGGTCATTATATCCAAAGATTAATGTGCAAAGTGCTGTGACTACGAATGTTTTGAATGTTTTTAAATAGTTTACGTATGTTAAATCATGTTTATGTATTGTTTTTTTAAAAAAAACTTTTTTTTAATATTATTAAAATAATTGAATTTTTAAATTACATTACTTTTTTAAAATTATAATATAAATAAAGATTATAATATTTATATAAATAAAAATTTTAAATTAATTAAAAGTGATTTGAATATATTTTTTAAATATTTATTTATTACAAAATTAAATTAATAAAAGATAATTTGTTTAAATAATGTTAATTCATAATATTTTTAGTTGGTTTTGTGTACCTGAAGATGACAGTTATGCTGTCGAAATATATCGTACGAAAGTTTTTTATTGGCGTTATCTTTTAATGGTATTATTGTTATTATTATTATTATTATTATTATTATTATTATTATTATTATTATTATTATTATTATTATTATTATTATTAAAAGTATAAAAAGATGTTTACTTATTACCAGCATAAGTAAAAATTTTAAACTATTAAATAATAAGATAAACCCTTGCTGCAAACTATACATTAGATGGATGAAAAAATTTGGATTATAAAATAATAATCGCAATTTTATAATTCATTTTGTATATACTTTAAAACAAGATTATCTCCATTTTTTGAGGAAGGTAGGTTTTTTATGAAGATTTTCTGCTTTAGGTAAGTTGTAGACGAATTTTAGACTTGTTTAGCCAGTTTATCAATATAACTGATAATAGCTAGTTTATTAATATAACTGATATAAAGCATAACTGATATAAAGCATTATCTTTATTGTTATGTCCAGGTATACCTCTTCCGATATATATCCTTAAAACGCTAATTTTAAAAGGTTTGGAAAAATCGAATTGTTTCTATACCAGAAAATACATACAAATTGCAAAGAAACGTTTCGATAATAGAATAATATACTCCTTCTGTTCCGAAATAATGTTTAAATATTACGCTGATTTTTTGTGTCTAAATAATGTTTACATTTAAAAAATTTTATAGCATTATTAACAAACAGTCATAATAATTATTGTAAAAAATGTTAATATTTATTAGATAAAACATTTTATTCGTGACAAGGAGGAGTATTCAATTTTATAGAGTCTGTTCATCAATATTTTGGCGAGCCCTAAGAATCGCTTCTGGTTTACAAGTTAGGGATACTGGTAGAGTATTATTGTTGCGGAGCTTTGCTTTGCTAATATACGGCAACTTATATTTATTTCCCCCATGTGCAAGCATCGTCTCCTCCATGCACTGCTGGAGTGTTAAAAATACATTATCCAGTTTATCTGGGTGTAGCTCATCAAAGGCACAACTAATCAATTCATCAATAGTTTTCGGAGAATGTTGATGCTGAATGGATTGAATGGCATTGAAGAATCCAAGATCTAATACGTTCATGTCGGGACTATTAAGTGGTTGATTTTTAAACATAATAGAAAACCCATCTTTTTATCCTTCTTCGAGTATATCTGGATCTTCTTTATTGAAATGCGGCTTTGCATTATCTCGCTGAACGTAGATTATATCATTGGATCGAGGAAGTTTTTTTATATCCCTCCAAATTAATTCATTCAATATTTTTAGTGACGTAAGTACCCTTCATACAGTTCTTGCTATTTCTTTTGGCTTCTTTTTTATAAACAAACGGCCAGATGCCAATCTTGTTATCAAAATAATTCTCAGAGCCAATATCACCTTGGGACCTAGTAACTGCTGCCAAAAACATCACCTTTGTTATGAATTTTTTGCTTTGACATGTTCTATGAGGAATCTCTTCATCCATCGTCAAGTAATAGGTCTTCCCCTAGTATTTATATAATTGATTTTGTTTTATTATTGTCCCATACAAAAAGTTGATTTTCAGATGATATTGAGATAAAAATAAATAAAATAATAAATTAATATTAAATTTCGAATTCGTTTAATAATAAAGTTACAGAAAATTATGCAATGTCATAGAAGTTACGTTATACAATTTGTGGAATTAAGACTTTTATATTTATGAAATTTTCACACGCAATATCATACATGTATATGTTCGAAATTTTTGAAAATTTACTGTTTTTTATATTTTCAAATGATTGTTTTTATGAATATTGCACTTTTTCGTGTTTTCACCCTCTCTACTAGTTTTTTTTGATAATTCCAGCAATGAACGAGCCAGTAAATAAATTAAATTTTAAATTAAATTGCAATTGAACGAATGATGCGATTGTAAATCTTTGTTTTAGATTGTCATGAAATGACAACTTCCGCTCGTTACAAGAGTAATCATTATAGAAAAAGATTTGTTATATATGTGCCGAATAAACTGCGAAAAAGAAGAAATTTACAATCAACGAATTGCTTTAAATCCCGTATGTTGCTTATTTTGGCTACTTGGACATCACAATATTTTGGCATTAGCTGTTTTTGACGACTAAGCAAAAGGTTTAATAATGGCTGTCCAATGCAGTTTGGTATTCCTATGATCTGAAATGAGTCAGAAAATCATTTTAATAATTGCTCTTTTGTGGACCATTATAACTGGATATTTATTCTATCTAAATATATCAATCAGCTTCTCGTCACACTTAAATCACTTAAAATACCCAAAGAAACTATTACTTGCTTAAAGAATTAAACACAGACGATGAAGATACAAATGTATGCTTAAGTATTGTACATAAAGATAATAACTTTCTTCCATCAACATCGGATGCATATTTTAACGGACCTCAATTGGTTTCACAGCCGGAATCAAGTGATTTGATCCGAGAACTGAAGCTAACTAAAGATCGGAGTTAATTGCTAGCATCAAGATTTTAAGAGAAAACTTGTTACAAAACAGAAGATTATTTTATTGCTAACGTTCATTTCATTTTTCAGATGGAAAATCATCTCTGTTATTATTGTGACTGATATTTTTCAGCAGAAAATTGATTTGTTCGGATTTTTTCTCAGAGAGATTTAAAATGAATTTAAATAATTAAAAAAAATAAAATCAGTTTTTATTAGTTAAATTTTAAACTTATAATTAATAATTTTTATATGAATTCTTAAAATAGATTGGCATAATTAGCGTTGATTAAAATTTAAATATAAAATTCTTCAAATTTTATTAATATTTTAATATTGAATTTCTCTGATAAATTGTTTTAAATTATTTGATTCAATCCTTGATAGTTTGTTTAAATATTAAACAATTTTGAATAAGAAATAAATTTTTGGAATATGTGTTTTTTAATGCAAATGTTAATCAAGATAATTTAGAAGATGTTCCAGCAACTTTTAACAATGGCATTGACGGTTTCTTTCAATTATTTGAACAGGAACATCCATCCATCCGTGTTACATATTCAGTGATCATGCGGAAAATGTACAAAATTTTGAAATTTATTCTGACTGGCAACTAATATAATAAGCATCAGCGGATGATATCTTCACATCCGAAATTTGTTGCTATCGTAACTGCACTACGAGCAAGATATACCAAGTTCTGTTGTTTCCTAAGGCTTTTGGATTGATGAATGACACAAGGCTGGGAAAAATGATGGCCTAAGACAGTTCCTAATTTTCAGCATGTCATTTAGTTACGGAACTGAAATCCTGATTATAATTACTTGGGAAATGTAAATTTAATGAATGATTAACAAATGCTCTTTTTCGGTGGGTAAATAAATAGAATATCTATAAATTCTGCAAATACTAGTGCAATTAATTTTGCTTATTTTAAACCTAAATAATAAATTTGATGTGAAATAAATTAATTAATTATGAAATTTTAACCAAATTTTAAATGAATTTAATTTTCCGATTTTAATTGAAGTAAAATTTCTAATGAGGTTATTAAATTTAATAGTTTTTGCTATATTGCTGAACGAAAAACTTGAAGAAACGGTTGCACATGATTGACTTGAGATTAGTTTCAACTTTTGAATCATCTTGTTTAAAAGACTGTTATAACTATAAGATTGTTATAACTGGTAGACTTAATTCCACTCGAACGGCCAATTAATATATGCATATCCAAGAGACAACTTAATCAGATTGCCAGTTTAGTTGAAGACAAAGCAAAGACTTTTAAAGTTTAGAACAATGATTGTGTAAACTTAAAGCGAACCCATAATAATACTCTTAACGAGGCAGATTTCACATTGGAAAACTTTTCTCTGAGAGCGAGAATAAAGTTATTATTGAAAAGGATACACATTGATAGTGATACTGAAAATTGTTATTTAACTCTTGTAGATAAAGTTGTAACTATTGTGGTGATTTTAAATAAACGTAGTTGTATTCGGTTTTTCGATTTCTTTGAATAAGGACACCAAGAATTCAGTAATTATTACAGACTTGTTATAAATACCAAACAGTATGGAATAATTAATTACGTGAAAACAACAAATATTTATTGGAAAACATCACTATTTCATTTTTTTATTTAAAATAAGGCTATAATTAATTGTCAAGGTCCCTTAGGTAGTGTTTGATTTCTTATTTATTGTGATTCAGAATATTACTAATTGCGGAGCAATAGTCATAAAATCTCAAAAGAGTGTAACGTAAAATTGTCGGCTTATAGTACATTAAATATAGAAATACTAAATGTTTAAAATGTTTTTTTAAAAATAGAATTTACTGAAATACAAAATTAAATTATCAAAGAAAGATCTTGTAGTCTTGAATGCAATTTGGCATGAAACTGAATAAAAAATTGTTATCATTTTATTTTATCTATAAAAAATGAAAATTTTAATTTTCGGCTCATTTCTTTAGTTCTTTTCTTGTAAAAAAAGATCAGTTCTGATAAAGCTAAAATGCCAGTTCAATTGAAATTATCAACTCAACACAAATTGAAAGATATAAATATTTTTTACAAAAAAAATTTATGTTGATAAATCCATCATAAATATTATAATAAATAGGTGAGAAAAGATATTTTGACGGCAAAAAAACGAAATTCTAAAATTCCTGAATGATATATCTATTGTTTAAATCAATTGAAAATTAAAATTCAATGAAAATCTCTTATTTGATTTTCGAGTGAAGAATTTAATTTAAGTTTACAAGTCAGATGGATCATCAATCAGATTTTTTTAATAATATTCAGTAAGATATGGTCATAAATTTTCATTATGATTGACTTTATGCTTTCTGAAATTTTCCAACCAGATTTTAATAATGACAGTTTGACATGAATATGAAGATAAAATTTATTATAGTTCATTATTATTAACTAAATTTAAATGATTTTATTTTCGTTTTCATACTAGAAGCTTTGAGAGGCGCTTCGTAAGGGACATTTTCCAGTTTGTATGATTTGTCCAGGCTAAAATGGACTTTCAAATTGAAAAAAGTAATTTTAACAATTTTCAGAAAACTGAAATTTTTAAATTTAAACCTTCTCATTATTAAACTTTCCAAATTTCAATCAAGATTTATCGGAAACTCTTTTGGACAAGAAAGGTGTTTATTGAGGGTTTTCAAATCTTTGGTGGACTGTGGGAGCTTTGCTTGAAATTTTACAGCAACATATTTGCCTTAATTGTCCCGCAGCTTGAAAATATTGTTATTGTTAGTAAAAATGGCAAATTCTACCTTTGAAAGGTAAAATGTTTTTAATATCGTTGCTCCGTGACTTGATGTAGGAAAATTACATTAATAAAGATATTTTAGATTATATAAGGCTCTGTTGATCACAGCCTGCAAATTTTATAAGGTTTTCGAAAGTTAATAAGAATCCATGGAACCTGTCTTACCTATGACACAAACTTATCAATATAAAGTTGCAAAGATTTTGGTAAGTTTGTAGAAACCCTTGATTAAGACCGAATATGAATATTAGAATAGCTTTGAGTTTGTCTCTTATTGTAAATGTTGATAATAGTGAAAATGAGAAATTGTATGGTATCGTTTGATATAATTAGTTTTTTCACTAATGTTCCTTTAGTTAAGACAATTGAGTTGTGTTGGAAGCTATGGAGTACTAAAACCTGACTTCGTAATATTATTGAAGTAGTTGTCTTTCTTAAACTATTAAAATTGGCCCTTTTGATTATTTGCTTTACTTTTAATAATCAATGGTATAAATAGACTGATGGTGTTGTTATGATTTCTCCCTTAGCTCCGACATTAACTTCAGTCTTTGTGTCAAATGTAGAGAGTAATTGTATTTAGTGTAATATAAATAAACCTAAATATATTTACACGTTATATCAATGGCATTTTTTTGATATTTAAAAGTATAAAATATGTTTTACCATTTTTGTACGCTGTGAATAATTTACATTAAAATAAAGTTTAATTTCGAAGAGGATTTCGCTTCTTGATTTACTAATTGAAAAATAAACATTTTTGAAACAACATTTTATAGAAAACCAGCCAATCTTTCTTGCACATTATTATCTACTTATTGTAAATCTATTAATATTGTTGGATTTGATTTTCCCATTCCTTATTCTCTTGATTTCACTCAAGAAATTCTTTTAATGTTTCATCATTACTTTGTAAAGAGAGAGATAATTGTCTTAAATATAATTTATGTATTCGTTCCTTTTGTTCATTACTACCATCATCTTCAAAAAGTGACTTTTCATAAATAATATAAGTCCCCCATATTAAGTATCCTTTGGTTAAATGAGTCCCAACTTGATCAATAGCAACTTCAAAACATTGTCTAATTTCTTCTTTATCAGTTAAATATCATGACATAAATTGGCAATATTCAAACCATACATCGACACTTCTAAATTCTTCAATTGCATGAATGAATAGAGAACGTATGAAATCTTTGTCTGAATTAATAGACTTTTTATCATTGATCCAATCAATCCACATTTCATGGGACAATGGATAATAGATATGCATAGTTTCTATTGATTCTCTTGCTTCAATCATCTTTTCTGAATGTTTTAGTACATTAATTAGCTTCCAATGAGAATCATAATCAAGAGGGTTTTTTAAAACATTTTCTCTATACATATCAATTTTCATAATTTCCGCTGAAAAATCTTCTGATTCCGAATCACTAATAGATAAATCATTATCGATCATATGAAACATTTTTAAAATGTTTTCTTTATAAGACAAATTCGTTTTATTATTATCAATTTAATTTATTAAAATAATTCAAACTACAAATCCTCCAACCTTGACCACAATTCAAACCCAATTTTAAATTTACAATTCCGCCAAAAAAAACTAATAAACACGAACTCGAATAAACAACATCCAAACTAAAAGTAAATTTTACATAAAAAAATAAAAATAAACCCAATTCAAGATTCAACAAATATTATAGATAAATGGATTGAGGTACTCCATAAGAATGAAAATTCAAAGTTCTTTTTATAGCTTATTGTGTGTGAAACTTTTAATAAGTGAATAAGATTGATTACATACTTTTAACTGTTATTGATCCGTTTACTTCTTGTGATATTGGTCCTTTGATTAACACGGGAAGTAATGTAATGAATATAACTGAAGATGTTCAGTTGAATAGTACCATTAGCAGTAATAAATAAAATTGATTTGTCTGTTGGTGTTGATCCTGTCATTGTTTGCCATTTTCCAAGAGTATAAAAGCTTTAAAAATATTGGAGGTACTAATGATTATTTCAATGTTTTGAAAAGTTTGTGATAAAAAAAAATCTATGACACCATTTGATCTATGTTCTGATCTTGTATACTTTTAATGGGTAAAATGTCACATACATTGAGGAGTTTTCTCGTCACCGCCTAGAGAGCATTTTCAATTTAGTCAAAACAGTAATATTATTGAACATATTAAGACTTAGAAGTTAGAAATTGACATTGTAAATTTTCAAGCGTTATCTAAGGGTTTCTAAAAATATTGGTAAAGTATTGCTTGTGAAACTTTGATGATAAAATCATTTAACCTAAATATCAGCATGCAAAATACATACCCCTAATCAACTTTATAAGGGTATAAAAATTTATTGAATTCCACACATCTAATTATGTAAATACTAATACACCTATAAGCACAATCGTTTTATTGAAATTTTTTAGTGTCTGATGAAATATGATGATTTAAATCTTAAAATATGTCGCAAAAATACTTTTTAAAAAAAGTTATTCTTTCATTAAAATTGGCTTTAGTTTGCAAATACTGCTGATGTAAAATCACGCTCTGATCATGTCTGTAAGCTATATTACCAGCTTCACTCGTGACTGCTAAAAGGTTAAACACTGCACGTGCATCTATGTGTAATTTAAATCAAGATATCTAACTACAACGTTTGATCAAAAATTTTAAATGTTCCCTAAAATTAATTAATTTGTCCCAAATCTCTTAATTTAGCATTTCAATGTGTATAATCACTTGATATTGTTGGGCCAGAACACAAATGGCCTTGAGAATCGTTTAAATGAATCGGTAATACACACGCAAATACAACATGCAGATTTAAAATCGGACCCATAAAACCTCAACTAACGATGCTAAAATATGAGAAAGAAAACAATTAGATATAAAATCAAGAAACACAAAAGTAAATTAAAATAATAACAAAGTGCAACAAGATCCGCACGAAATAAACATAAACATAACATGAGAACATAAAAATTTGACCGAAATTTGACAATTTACTAAAAAATGGAAAATCCATAAAAGTGGAACAAAAATCAAATAATTCGAATTGGAAACAATTCAATTAAAAATAAAATTGTCAAATAAAATTACAAAAATAATAAAATTAAGAATAGAATATACAAGAAAATCACAAGGTCAATTTTGTTTTACTAAATCAAATTTAACACGCAAGGTTAGGGTCGTGCAATAGGTATATATACCGATTCATTTTCACATAATTTAATCAGTTTTTCATAAAACTTGAACCAGTTTTACTCTGTATAATCAGTCAGTTTAAAGTAGTCACCAGTGGAAAACCAGAATTTTAAATGTGAGTAGAGGAATGCTCGAAAACTCTCTCCAGTTCGTTTCCTCACAACCTCGTAAGAGCTCTGCTTGGGCGTCGTCGTGGGGGAGAGTTATGATGTTATTATTATAAATGAAGCTATGACAATTGTGGTATTATATTTCAATAAACATAACTAATATGAAACCAAACTTTCTTTGTCAACATTTTTCCGGCCCACAGCCGACTCATCACAGCAAGAAAGTAAAATGGACATACCCCCATCGAGTTGTGTATGTGCGGTGTAAGTCCGCCAATAATTCGTGCCCGTGAAGGCTACGGCGTGAGAACGCAGTAGCTGAAACGTAAATTATCATTCCGTATAGGGGAAATGGGTTGAAGGGGAAATAGTCTTTTGGCTATTTTGTCATCGCTCAACTCCCATAAATTCGACCTAAAATCATTACGACAAACGGCAAAAATTCAAAACACCGAGTAGTCCAGTGGACACTCATAAACTCTTAATATCGATACAATCTTGTCTTAAGGCCAATTAAAGGGAAAGTGACTGGGAATACGCGGTCAAACCAAAATCGTTGCTATAATTTCTAACTTAATAATTAGAATTTTCCAAACTCATAACAATCATGAATTATTTAACTTTGATGTGAGTGTTACTTCAAAGGATAGTCACTAGTAAATTAAGAATAAGAAAACATCCTCAGTGAGAGAAATTTCGATTCCCCTATAAATTAATCGAGATTTAGCTGCCAACATGAGAAATCAAGCGGATGATTTTTAATGATTCGTACAGCATGTCGAACCCCTTAGGCCCCTAATATCAAATGTTTATAAACTTGATAATATCCAAAAATTTTATCGAATATTCCGAAGTGAAATAAGGTTTCTTTATTTTTATATTATTATTATTTTATTCTTATTTTTATTTTTTATGAAAAATCTTAGGATAGGTACTATCATATTTGAAATGATTGAATTTTTGTGTGGGAGACTCTGTTTGGGTTGTCACTTGTGGTGTTTGGGTCTGTAAGTGTATATTTTTATTCAAATAATATGATTTGATTTATTTTTGATTTGTGGGTTTGCGTCGGTTTATTTGACAGTAAAGCAATATTAATGAAAAACAAAATAGAATGATTTTTCCTCGTATCTATCAAGTCCCAGGGAAGCTTCGCTTCCATGGTACTTGACCTATACGAGATGCCTCGTGACCAATATTTTTCATCACTCGAGAAAAGTTAATAATGAAGTATTAATAATGATCATTTATTGCATTTAATATTATTATTATTAGGCTTAACCATTATCATTAATTTGTTGGGGTATTACGAAAAATGCACAGTAAAATCAATAAAACACCAAAATGATAAAAGTGCAACATTAATTAAAAAATTTACAAAAATTCGAAAGTAGTATTGTTGGGTTTTGGATTATTTCAAGTCGGTTCTCTCTGACTCCTGGTGTTCTTTAAATTAAAACAATGAACGACCCAACGTATATTGAAACAACAGGTTCACAATTTATTATCACGCTACAATGACCAATCAAAGTTTATACGATTCTCTGCTCGGCGTTGATGCTTTGCAAACAAACAATATTCACCTTTTGATCCTTTAGTTCTGTTGACTCTCGTTTTCCTCGGTTTCTGTTTGGTTTGATCCCTTTTCGCCTTTCCGTATTCTTAATTCTATTTCTTCTTTTCCCTACTTCCCTAATTCGTTTACCACTTTTCCTACAGTCTGATTCTTCGAACCCTAGCTGAGGCAGAATGCCGATTTTCTCTGATTTTCCCTTTGCTTATATACTCCTCGAAATCAGGATGACAAATGGTTATTGCGAGCCAATCTTTCGTTTGACATTTTCTCCTACGTGTTTGCTTCGGCTGTCATCCATAATGGTCCAACGAATCCAGATAATTAATGGCCCTACCGGTCTTCCTACGCGCGCTATCTTCTCCTTACTCTTTTCCCATTAATCATTGTGTCAAGCTAATGGGCCCAAATCTTCCTTTTGTTTGCCTTTCTTCTTGTTTACCCAGCTCGGGTTTCCTTCATCTCTCGGGTTCTCCATTGGCTCGGGTTTCCCATTAACTCGGGTTTTCCATTAGCCAATTAATTAATTAATTAACGTTTTCTGTTTTCATACATTTGAATGTTTTTCAACCCTTTCTAACCCTTTTCTGATAAATCCCTAACCGTCATCTTGTTGACCATTAGCTAATCTATAACTGTCCCGTTTTTCCCATTCGATTTCGATGATTTTTCCATTTATTGATTTTTCTCGGATTTCCGGATTCTCGCCTTTCGTAATTGCTTTTTGCATTTTCTAATACTGTTTCCATCGCACTTTCCTTTACTATTAATTCTGTGCGCGATCCCGCTTTTATTTGCCCTTTTTCTTCGCTTACTTTCCATTTGAATTATTATCCTAAATTTTATTTAAATTTTTAATTTTAATTTACAGACCTCAACATATCTCCCCCTTAAAAAATTTTTTCGTCCTCGAAATCTATGTTTTGCTGTGATTATGTATTAATAATTAATTGATCTTGCTGCAGATGTTTTATATAATGAAAGTTAAATTTATTAAACCGAAACACAAATAGTAATTCTATAATTACAAAATATAACCCATATTAAAATTACATAATAATATTCTCATTGAATTTAAATAGTCACCAAATTATCGATTATTTAAATTACATAATTCTACAACTGGATTGTAAATATTGAAAGCAATCAATCGGGATAGAAAAACGTAAATATTGAAAGCAATCAATCGGGATAGAAAAACTAATACAAAGTTCATCATCCAATTAAATCTTATTTAGAAATTATTTTGTGGCAAGTAAACACTATATAAGTAAGTGTACTGAATCGAAATATTAGTTCATTAACAAATTTGATCGAATTTTAAATCATGCCTCACAAGAGTAAAATTAATATTAATTTTTTCTTTAGCTATATTTTTAAAACATTTATTTAATTTAGAAATAGATGAAGCCAAATCGAAACTAAAGTCAGCCAAAGTCATTTTCGTTTTGGGTTAGTTTTTACACTTGAAATTATTTGGAATTAATTCGTCTTTAATTTTTAATAAATTTCAGTTTCAAATTTAAATTGTTAATAGACATTTTTTTTTTTTTTTGATGTGAAAAATTTGCTTTACCTGAAGTTTTTAAGGTGACATTTACATGGACTACCTTTGTGTGAGTGTGTATGAGGTGTGCGGTTGCTATGTGCTGCTGTGTTGCTATAGTCGTGTTGTAAAGACGATCAATTAATTGATTTTTAAAAATAAATCTCGTTAATATTAATCAAATCTAGGTGGTCCAGGAAGTGGAAAAGGAACCCAATGTGAAAAATAGTTAATAAATATGGTTTTAATCATTTGTCCAGCGGTGACTTATTACGAGAAGAAGTAGAATCAGGCTCAGAAAGAGGAAATAAACTTAAAGAAATAATGGAAAAAGGAGAACTTGTTTCATTAGTAAGATATTTAATTTAATTTATGATTCTAACTTATTGTATTAATTCTAATAAATTACAATTTAAGTCTTGAGTAATTTTATTCGCTGCAATATTAGTTTAAATTCTTTACTTTTAGAAATTTCAGCTTAGATTTTGTTCAGTTTTTTAAATATTTTTTGGACGATTTAAAACATTTATAAACAATGTATATTGTACGGTAATACTTTTATACTGAAAATGTCAGTTACTTTGTTGTTAGTGGCATGCCTAGAGTAAATGACGCCTATGGCAAACACCGATCTTGCGCCCTCTCCGATGATAGGTTACTTACGTTTTATTTTCTAAAAGAATACTTTAGAATTGGGTAAAATAATCACACAAGTTAAATATATTAACACTATTACAAATTTATCTTTCTTGCTTTAGATGACGCAAATTGTTTAATTGCATTTCTATTTTTTTTTCTTTCATCATTATTACCATTATTATTAATATTATGATTTAAAATTAATTTTTGTTATTAATAACTTATTGGTTTATTTCGCTCGCAGCATGGTAAAAAGTTAATCTCCCCCGCACCGACCGACTCTGATATCACTTTGTTTACTCAGCCTGATAAGGTATCTGCGATGAACATTAATATTCCGAATGAATTTTTACTTATCCTGCGGTTTTTGACGTAGCCGATACTGATAGGCTCTATAATTAATTACCCTGTGGTTTCTTAACGTAGCCCGTGCTGATAAGCTTTCTAATTAATTACCCTGTGGTTTGTTAACGTAGCCTGTACTGATAAGCGTTCTATATAAGTGTCTGCTTTACCACTTTTCGTTAGTTTTGTCTTGCCAATCTTGAAGTAAGCATTTTATATTTTATTTTTCTTTTTCATATATTTTTTTTTTTTTTTTTGAATTTTAGTAACGCCATCCCTCAATTACTATGGACGTAAGTGATTACTTGTCTTTTGTTATTTTTTGTTTTTGTGATTCTTTTTACCATGCTGTCCTCAACTACCCATATAGTAACCGAACACTTGCAATCGCTGTCCAGGGTAGCCAAACCCCGGTGATTGCAAGTGCTCGTGTTGCTTATTAAATTAACTTATTGATGCTTATTAAATTAACTTATTTACTGTTTAATTTTAGTTCGTTAATTTGTTCATGCAACTACCTATACCACACTCATGTGTTGGGTCATATATTTTTGATTTTCTGATTTTGTATTTATACTAAAAGCAAACCTCTAATTACAGCTACTCGTATTTTTCTGACAATTTTAGCCGTATTTATACTTATTAATTTATTACGTAATTTTTAGAATCAATTACTTCCCTGCACTAATTATTTGTCGAGGGCGCCATGGTACGGAGTTTTACACAGTATTTATTTCGTTTTTTTTTTTTTTCAACCCTCACTATTTTAGGCTGTCCCAGAACCCAAGTTTGAGCATCTCGATGTTATGCAATGGTTATTTGACTGCCATACTACCAGGTTTTTTTTAATTTCTTTTTCAGGGTCCCTTTGCCACCGCGCCGAAATGGATTGAAACGTACCTTTGCCTGTGTGGATACAGGCAGTAGGTTTGAAAGACGCCCGCCTTGCAATGTACGCAGGGAATGGGACTGTGGCATCCAAAGTCCCGTTCTGTTGGACTCTGATGACGAATAAAACTTTGAATAAATGTTCAGCATACCTTTGTTTTTAATTTATGCTAGAAAGTGTGGGGTAATTGTGTCCCTCTCCGCGATTAGTCTTTGTTACTACTAATGTGAAATTATTCCTTACTTATTTATAATTTTGTTCTCTCGCCCCAGTAGGTTACCCATTGTTATATAGTTATGCTAATTCATTCATTACTACTCAGCCCTTTAATATTATTTATTTCTAATGTTCATTTAAGGTATCATTTCATTATTTGCAACATTTATTTGAGTTATTCTATTTGCTTTTGTTCATTTTTATCTATTATTATTCATTTATTTAATTTATCACTTTTTTAATTATTTATTTATATCAATTTGTCTATTCATTTGATTATTTACTTGGTAATTTACTTATATTTATTTACTATTATTTTTTTTTTCTCGAGGACGAAAAAAACACTAACTGGGTCCGTTTAAAATAATTTATTTTTTTTGTCTAATTGATTTATCTCACCATCGTCTTCCGATTCCTCTATTTCTTTTACTCTCATTCGAAACATCGCGAAATCGGGCCTCGTGTTGAAACAATAAGATTTCCAAACGGTCCAACCGCCTTTTCAGACGGAAGTTTTCTTCCTCCAAATCTGTTATTCTGCCCTGCATGCTACGAAACTTTTGCTTTAGTTCTTGCGTACTTGTTTTACACTCTTTGCATGACATCTCCGAGGCTTCTTGCATTCTCTGAAATTAAATGATAGTAATTTTTTTTTTGTATCACTCTTTATTCGCAAAGCATCAACACCTCGCTTCGAATCTCAAACAAATTACACCGTTCATCCTATGGTACTTATAAAACATGCACATTGTTAATATAAATGTAATATATTTTTATACTCTATTCATGCAGATCACAATTTATAGTCTTGTCTCATAATATGAATATGATGGTGGTTGAAGGATAGTTAGTTGTCTCTCCTTTACACATATCAAAATGGTGATGATTATGAATGTTATTGATAAGATGAGAAAACCTGTTATTAAAATGTAAATGAGATATTCACAATAGTTGACTGTCAAATCCGAATTTATCATCATTAGTTTATTTGAGTTAGGTTTTGTCGTCTCTTGGGTCGGTAATTGGAAAGGTGATGTGGTTGTATCTGATTTTCGTTTCGATTCATTTATTGTCTTGACTTCCACGAAAACTGTTTGCCATCCGCCTGGTTCGGTTATCCATCGCTGATATTTAACTGTTAATTCCATGCCGTCTCTAAATCAGAAGTGTAAAGTGTAAAAAAAATGATTACCGGCATCTAATATAGTCAGGGTTTTTGTTTGTAGATAATAACAACTCTTTCATCATTTCCTGATTTTCTATATATCGTTACCGGTCCATTTCCAACACTCAGGGTTATACGATTTGACTCGTCTCTGAGATAGATAGACTGGGTCTCACTCTTAAATCGTGACCATTGGTTTCTCACTACCGTTCCATTTTCGAGGCATATGTTCTCGTAGTAGTTTGCATTAACTGAATAATTTTGATTCATTTTCAATTTCTCGTAGCGGATAACTGATTTTCGCGAGTTAAGGGTGTCGACATTTAACCCTTGAAATGTGATTCGCACTTTCACCAAGTCCACTGGCTTCCAATATATATTGATTCCATTTATCTCTGGTTCTATTTCGATCACGTTTCGCATCTCTTTTGTGTGCACTTCTATCGGAATTTGCGTGTACCACTTTGACATGTTCTGTCTCAACAGCCATTGGTATTTGAAATTTGGCTTTAACTTTCGTACCGCAAATATATCTTTATCATAATTCAGTTCTACCACTGGTGCCGTATTGTCTAGTAAATCAATAATTTCTATTTGGTCTGCGATCTCGCATTTACAGCTCCATACTATATTTGTTAGAGTGGAATATATATGTATTTTCTCCATTCCTCGGATTTTGCTTACCGCATATGGTAAGTCAATCTTTTTGCCGCTCGCAACTGTTACTACCATCAGCATTATTGCTACATATAATATCTTATTGATGTAGCTGACTGGTGTTGGATTTTTCGTGAATTTCTGTTTCAATTTTGTTTGACCGTTACTTTATTCTGCTTGGACCTTAAGGGGTATCTAGATTCATCTTCCTCTGGCACTAGTTTACATCGATTTGCATGCACAATCATCGGGTTAGCCTTTTTACTCCTGAATGGTAATAACTTCAAATTGGTTTCGGTGGTGTCGCACACTTTGTAGGGTCCTTTAAATGGTCTTTGCAATTTAGGCGATAAACCTTTGAGAGGTTCCGGCCTGTTCAGATACACTAGATCTCCAATCTTTATGCCATGCGCATGTGCTTTTTTATCGTAGGTTTCTTTATATTTCTCTTGGTTATGCTTTATTGTCAAACCGGCTTTAGTCCATACTGACTGCAATTTTTCTTGCATCAATGCTTTATAATCGGGTATCTCCATATATTGAGAAATTGGTGGTTGGAATTTGAGATCAATCGGCATATTATTTTTCCTTAAATACATCAAGTAAAAAGGGGTCTCTCCTGTACTTTGATTTACTGCATTTCTGTAGGCAAATAGACACGGCTTTATGAAGTCGTCCCAATCTTTCTGTTTTCGATTCACATATGACGAGATCATATTTATCAGTGTCCCATTAAATCGTTCCACTAATCCATCAGTTTGTGGATGATATGGTGACGTATTCAATTTCCAAATTCCAAATAGGTCTGTGATTGATTTGAACATTTCGCTTTGAAAGTTCTTTCCTTGATCAGTTAACAATTTCTTTGGAGTACCATAGCGAAATATTATGTTTTCCACAAATATTCTAGCAATCGTGTCTGCTTTTTGGTTTGGAATAGCGTATGCTTCTGGCCATTTGGTAAAATAGTCACAAAAAACAACAATGTATTTGTTTCCTTTTGTTGTTTCCGGTAATGGTCCCAGAATATCCATTGCCGTCATCTCCATTGGTGCTGCGGGTACTGGCATCGGTTTTAATGGTACTTTAATCTTTTACCAGTATTTCTGCGGGTGATGCATACTTTGCAACTGTTACACCAATTTTTCACGTCTTGTTCCATTGTTGGCCAAAAGTATTTCAATTTTAATCTCGATAGCGTCTTGCGCGTTGACAAATGACCTCCCAACGCTCCATCATGATACTGCATCAGTAATGCGTCTCTGTGCTTGGCTGGTATAATAATTAATGCTTCCCCATTTTTCCAAAATTTAAGTATTCCATTATGAATTACATATTTGCTGTTTGCATCTGTAAGTCGTTTCCAGTCTTGTTCTTTTCTTATTTTGACCGCTTGTTCCATAAATTGTTTTAATTCACTATCGTTTTCCTGATCATTTTGAAGTTCAGACATATTATTAACAGCTTTGATTGCAGCGAATATAGTACCTTCCACTTTTTCAGGTGTCCCCTCACTATTATTTTCTGGATTCTGACATGCATCTGCGTTCGCGTTAGCTTTACCTGTCCGATATTTAATCTCAAAGTCGTATTCTTGGAGGGCAATCGACCATCGTATTAATTTACTGGCTGAATCTCTGTGTTTCATTAACCACTGTAATGGATTATGATCTGTATAAACAGTAAATTTTCTGCCCAATAAATATTGTCTAAAAGTAGTAATTCCATACACTAACGCTAACGTTTCCTTTTCAATCGTTGAGTAGTTTTTCTCGTGAGGCCTCAGTGATCGGCTTGCATAGGCTATCACGTGGTCCTTTTCGCCTTCAAATTTTTGTCCTAACACCGCACCCAATGCAACGTTGCTTGCATCCGTCATCAAGATAAATTGTTTTGTAAAATCTGGACATCTTAATATAGGAGTTGTTACTAATTTCTCTTTAATGTATTGAAAGCGTTTTGTTGCATTTTGTCCCAAATAAATTTATTGTTTTTCTTTAGTAACGTATTCAATGGTTGTGCGATGTGAGAGAAATCTTTTATAAATTTTCTGTAATAGCTCGCCAAACCTAAAAATTGTCTAACCTCATCGGCATCTTTGGTACTGGGTACTCTTCCACTTTTTTGATGTTATCTGGATTAGTTTGTAACCCTCGCCGTGATATTATATGTCCTACATAAATCACTTCTGCTTTGCCCCATTCACATTTCGATGGTTTGATTTTTAATTTTGCACTTTTGAGCCGTTTAAATACAGTTTCTACATCTTTCAAGTGTTCTTCGAAATCATTTGAAAATATTATTATATCGTCGATATATACCAATGCATGTCGAATACCTCGTAACACATAATTCATTCTCGTTGGAATGTAGCTGGGGCTCCTGTTAATCCAAATGGTAACACATTGAACTCATATAGTCCTTTGCCATCCGAGAACGCCGTCTTTCCTCTATCTTCCTCTTTTACCCTTAATTGATTGTACCCTTTGTATAAATCAATAACTGTGAAATATCGTGCCTCTCCCATTTGATCGAACATTTCTTGGGGTACTGGAATTGGATAAGTGTCTTTCCTCGTAACTTGATTTAGCTTCCGATAATCTACGCAAAATCGTAAGTCTCCATCTTTTTTCTTAACTATCACTATTGATGAGGAGAATGGTGACGCACTATCTCGAATTATTCCAAATTCCTTCATTGCTGTAATCTGTCTATCACTTTCATCTTGATGAACGTAGGGATTCTGTATGGCTTTATTTTTATTGGAGTTTCGTCTAATAACGGTATTTCATGCTCAATTACATTGGTTAGACCTAAATCATATTCGTGTTTGGCAAAGATATCTCGGTATTTTCTCAGCAGTTTTGTGAATTCCTTTTTCTGCATCTCATTTAAATCATTGCTTACCACTTCAGGCTCCTTGTACACCTTGACGTTTCTTGGTATTTTACAATTTGTTTCAACAGACATTTTCGATAATTTTCCCAATTTTGTTTTTGGGTGTAGCTGAACCGGTTTCTTACTGCTATTCGTTATATGGACTGGTACTATCTGATTTTCCACTTTGACAACTTCGTCACATATCGGTAAATCATATTTTTCGACTAGCGTTTGATTTGGTTCGAATATAAAATCACCATTATCCACACTCATGGTATTTGCACAATATACCATCTCCGATTGTGGTGGTATTGTCAATGTCTGATTCACAAACACTTCACCTGCCCTGTGAATTATTTTTCCTGTTTCTCCTGCTATCAAATTACCTGTCTTTAAATCAAGTGAGACTCCGTCCAGCTGCTCTAATATATCCATACCGATCAGACATCGTACTGGGCTTCCCTTCATTATGAGCGCATTGTGCGCTATTATTCGGTCTCCAATATGGAATATGACGTTAAGTTGTCCAATTATGTTTAATTCATTTTTTGATAATGACCTCACTATTTCGTCGGTAGGCTTTATTTGCATTTTCTCCTTCACGTTTAATACATTTTCCGATATTATTGTGTGACTAGATCCGAATCAACCAAAGCTTCTACTTTATGTTTGTTCATTTGTATAAATATTTGGGGTTGCTTTCCTCTTTTTGTTAATGTCATCATTGAGTAGTTGCATGGTAAGCCTAACATATTCTTTCTCTCGATCTCTACGCTAGAAGGCTCGATTCTCTCTCCTACCATTCCTTCACATTGTAATGCGATATTTTCTACTGGTTTCATCTCTCGTAATCGATCAACTGGATATACTGGTGCTGGTTGCATAAACGATTTTGGTATACACAATTTTGTAAACGTGTCTACGCTACTCGCATTTAACAGTGGCTCTTTTAAGATTTGATAGGTTCTCACCGCTTCTTTATTCATTCCACTTAGTTCTTGATTGTCAACATATAACGGTGCACTATCACCCTCGTTGTCATTGTCATTATTCTCGTCCCTTGAAGGGGTTGTACTAGCGTAGCTCACCTTTTTCTTCTTTAATATTCGCGCTTTGAGTATCTCCAACTCCTGATATTGATGATGAGTAATGAAGAATCTAGCCAATAATGGTATGCAACCAATTACTAATTTCCACGACCAACCTGTGATCGCGTATAATCTGTGTGTTGATAGGACCTGCGATATTATTACTTTGATTACAACACATATTACATAAATTCCAATCAATCCGGCACACGCTTGTCCAATGAACATAAACTTTCCCCAGATCTTTTTCATTGTATTATACGTCGCTTTCTTGTAATGATCTGGAGTTAACAAATACTCGTAATTTACCTTCCCACTTCCGCTTGGGAGAATTGTATCTACCATCTCCATTATTACTCTTTCTTTCTTTGATGGAAATAACAAGTTTCTGCGGGCTTCCTCAATGTCTTCGTTCGAGTAAATTCCACTTTGCGATAATTTCTCTAATGACGTAAAATTTACCAGATATTGTAATTCTGTCAATTCTAAGTTTTCCGGTGTCTTTACTTCTCGATGATCTGGTAATGCAATCCAAGATTCTGGTGTTAGTCTGTATAGTGGTGCCAACAATCTATTACACTGTAATACTTTCGGTTTCACGTCCTCTTCCAGTAAGATTCGTGTTACAGGCTCCATAAATCGCAACTTTCCATTTAAATTCACTGGTAACTCGTTGGTGCATTGGTCATACTTTGTCAGTTTTAACTGGTACCGCTTTACATTTATAGCTATATAGTGCTTCACCGAAAATTCTGGCAAACACCCCATTTTCTGCAATTAACATTGGTGCTACCAAATTAGGATTGGTTATAGCCATTGCCATCCGATTTCGGAGTATTTCTTTGTTGAGATTGCAATCATTTATAATAACTTCTCGGTACACATTTTCAACAGTATTTTGACCAAAGTGAAATAAATAATCTATTTTGTTATTAAAGTAATTTGTCAACTTGATATCTCCGGCATGTATGTTTGTTTGGGCCTCTATAATCATTTTCTGAGATACATATATACCTTTATAATTTGTCTCATAGACATTTTGTCCACACTTTGTTTTAGTTTCTTTTCTCAGGAATCGCATCCCGTCTTCCTCTGAGGTTGACATTAACACTGTTGGAGTATCTTTCATCCGTAGAGGTGTGATTCTTGTTGTTGTACTCGTTGCTGGATCCATTCTTATTTTCTCGGGCTTTTCCCTGATCTGTTCTCCCGTTATTTCTTTAAAACTCATTGACTTCAATTGCACTAAATTGCACTTTTTGGTATCGACATCGTACACCAAAATTGATTCTCCTGTCTGACAGCTAGATTGTTTCATGTTGCAGAATGGATGTGTTTGTAGTTTACCAGTATCATCATCAAATGATCCATCAAATTCTCTTAATTCTGACATGTACTCTTCTACAACCACGGCTTTGTCAATTATAGCATCGTCTACTTTGTATGGCTCTCCTTGGCAATCACCATTCGACTTTATTATCCCTCGCACGGTTACAGTCTCACGGATTTTGTGGTTAAGCTTTGCTTGTAGTTTGATATCTGCATTAATTTTCAACTGTCCTGTTTGAAAGGCTGCCAAACAATTCTCCGGAATTATTTCTATCGGTCTAGGTATCGATTGCATTTTCACCATCGATGAGTGGCTCCATTTTCCACAATAAAATACAAAAGTAGTTCGTTTCACTGTACACTCTCTCACCTTTGATCTTCGAAACTCCGATTCTTGATATACATGATATTTTACTGGATTTGTCACTTTAAATTTTACTGGGTATGCATCCGAACACTCTGCTACGTTTACCAACGAGTATACTCTTCCCATTTCGGTTTGGGAGCAGTCATATGCCACCAATGAATTCGTCGTATTTATTATTCCCAATAACATAATAATAGAAATCATCACCATGGAAATGCAAGTTTTCCCTTTTTCCTCACTGTCTCTGTTTTTGGGCTCTCAGCCTTTTGTATTAACTCTTCCCATCCGCCATTGTTTGCGATCCACTTCATCAAATATTTATTCGTCATTTCAGTAGCTTTCTTTATCAATGATTTTGAATTGTCACTTTCCAAATAACCATAAGTACCAATCTCCAATATTATATAGGCTAGCACTGTCAATATTACATCTCGATCTAACTCAGTTCGTGTTAAGTCCTCAATTACTGCTTCCTCACAAAATTCCTTTTCTTCATAATTTCTTTTAATTATCGACGGTAATCTCCTCTTTAATTCCGTTGCCAATCTTTTTACAACTCTTTTCTCCCCCTCCGAAATATCATCTTCTGTTTCAGTTTCATCTAACAAATACAATTACGTTACTAAACTTTTTAATATTCGCTCAGTTTCGCTTGATTCATCTAAACGCTCAGTTTCGCTTGATTCCTCTAAACTCAAAGATTCAATTTCCGCATCATTCTGTTTTATCCCACATATCGCAATGTCATTTTTCGTCTCAACAAAGTTCTCTTCACTTTTCATCTCATCTATGCTCGGTAGTATCCTATTATCGGTGCTCCTTTCCTCAACATCCCTTGTAACTTCATTTTCTGATCTCATTTCCTCATTTTCCATTGTTTCTAATCTCTGCAATTCATTAATTTCTTGATCAATTTCTCCTGGTCATCTACAACTTCAGTTTTAATCTCTACATTATCATTGTCCACTTCCTCATACAGAGGCCAAAACGGTACTATTACTGCATCTTCTTCCATTTCACCACTTTGTTTTGTTGCGTACACATTATTAACACGTTGACGGACAGTAGGAACAAGCGAAGTTCGAAAATTGACACTATATGTTTTTGTGATTTTTAGAATGTTAGAAGTATAGTTTTACTCTTTCTGCTTAAATAAACTTAATTTTGATTAATTTAGTACCTTTAATTAGGTTGCGGCTATAACCGTCATGGCGCCAGCGGACTCTATACACTAAGTGATAGGACGATGGCGGCTATAACAGCAAAAATTTAAAAACGTAAATGACAGGTTTAATGGTTCAAACAAGCAATTTTTGTATGCAACAAAGTATTTTTGGGAGTTTTACACGAAATGTTATTTCTTAATCAAACAAAAATAAATAAATGACAAAAAAATTTATTATAATTTTATAATTATTATACATTATTTTCGGTATGCCATGTTTCAAAGCATGGTGCAGGACACAGTGCAGGTTTTGACATGCAATTCTTGCAGCAATATGATGTTTCCTTCCTTATTCCCTTTTTATAACATTGTTTACAACGCTGAAAATAGCCGTAGTGTCTAAAAACGACCGTTTCGTTTTGGACGGCTATAGCAGTCATGCCACATTGTGAACTTCGCTTTGACGGCTATAGCCGCAATTGTCCGTCAACGTGTTAATACAATTTGGGTTACATCCGTAGTTTAACAAATATTCGTCATCATCCAATTCTCGTCCTTTGAACGTCAACACGATAATTCCGTCATTACCTAATATCTCCGCTGCTTTTTGTCGTATTTTCTTTGCTTTTACACTCCAATGTTCCTGATAATATTCAATCCTTTGATCCGCAATATTTAACGCTATTATCAAAGACTTCGCACTATCGTCTGCCGCCTCATAATCATGTCCTAGTTTTCGAATTACCTCTTTTAACTTTGCCTGATAACTCGTCGGTTTATTCGTATACGGTACGATGCATTCAAACAACCCTTCTTTCATGTCTCGATCCATTTCGATGCTCATTATGAAGTCGATATTCGCATTAATTTTATCTCTATTCCCTGCATACAGGGTATCCTGTAAATCTGCTAGAATCTTTTCCCAATTTTGTCTGTCTGAATTCAAAGTATTAACAGCATTAACAACTTTTACTTTATTTTTCCAGCCTGGTATCAGACCGCAATCTACTAAGTACTCCTCGTCTTCCAGACATCGATTCTCAAATTTTAGTTGCACTTGCCATCCACTGTATTGACGCAGTATTCGCTCCTTTAGGTCTTTGATTTGTCCGTAGGCCTTTACACGGAATTGGCACTTCACATTATCAAGTCCGTCGTTTCCACTATGATATCATCTAAATCCCTTGTTGACCGCAAAGCCTTGCCAAACTTTTGCATTTGCTTAAGTATCTCATCATCTCTGTTTCCTTTGAATAACTTTGCACATAAATTTATGGCTCTCTTTAGTTCGCTTTGGTTTAGTGACATCACACTGAGTTCTGCGATCCATCGTTTCAACTGGGAGTTGTCAGTTTCCATTTTCTCAAGCAATTTTTCAACTCGGGCTAACAGTGCAGTCGGATTCTCATCTGATGCGATCTTTCGCACTTTCGGGGCAGGTTTTCCCTCACCTTCTGACACGGTTCCAATTATCATATGAGATTCAGTTTCTTCATCTGATTCGAATTTAGCCACTAGTTTGTTCAGCTTCTGTCGCATTTCTCGAAATTCCTTTTCCATTTTTGTCTTGAAATTCCTCTCTCTGAGCATATGTCATGTTACTGGTGTTTGGCATATCTTCTTGGAATCTGATTGATTTCTTTAAAATGGGTCTGCTGAATCTCTCTGAGTTCCTTGGGCATGATCGCGCCATGTGGCCGTATCCCTTGCACGAATGACATTGTATCTGTCCATTTGTATTCACTTTGTCCCTTTGTGGTGAAGGTGACGCTGACGATGATCTTGATCTGGTAAAACAGTTTCTGCTAATATGCCCTTTCTTTCCGCATCGATAGCATTCGACATCACTGCTGATCCTTTTGTTTTCTGTGAATCTCTTGTTAGGGCTGGGATTTTTCCCATATTTGAACCAACATTGATTTGAGTAGTGTCCAGACTTTTTGCAATGTTCGCATTGAGGATTATTTACCTGTCCATTTGATTGTACACTCATCGCTGATCTACCGGCTTGAAATCTAGTATTTGGTCTTAAAATTGGACTACTGATTTGATTTATTTCTTTTCATCCCATGGTGCTCTCACAGGCGTAATTGACCGCTCACGTCTCTCCACATTAACTCCAAAAGCATCTGATCTTTTTGCACTTTTTAAATTCAGCTCTATCTTCATGGCTTTCTTCACGAGCTCATCAAAATTGGAAAAATCCACATAACATAGGGCCTTTTTGATTTCGGAGTGGACTCCGGTTATAAACTGATCTTCTAACAGCTCTTTAACCTGCTTGGCCATATCTGCTTGATCGGGTTTGACTTCGAAGGCTTTATCTGCTAAAGTGGTCAGATGATAAGCAAACTCACTGACCGATTCATCTGGACCTTGAACTCGATTATAAAATTTCTGTCGCATGATTCTTTTGATATCTCCACCAACCAGTTTCAGTGCCATTGAATCCTTCAATTTTGTCCAATCATTGCCAACATTTCGTTTGTCGACTTGCTGCCAGGCTTCTCTTGCCGCACACTTCAGATAGAGTGGGAATCTCTGAACCATAATGGCTTGTGTCCATCCGTATGCTGAGGCGTACATATAATAATCTCCCATGAAGTCTGCAAATTCAACAGGGTCTCCCCCATATTGATTGACGGGTAATTTCTGACAACTTGCGAAATCAATCATCTCTCTATTGAGAGGCATAACAGCATTATCATTTGCCATTTGGACTTGTTTCTGACTTCTGAGGTTGTATCGGTTCACTTTGAGCTAAACTTCAAGCGTTAAACAATAATTTAAAATTACTTTTCAACTTCTTTTAAATCTCCCAATAATAGCCTTTTATAATCTCGTTGACACTATTTTCAAACTTCTAAGCCGACTTTCACTCACGTCAGTACTAATTCTTTTAAAATTCCTTTTTCACTAGCTTCCAATAATTTCCCTCCGACTTTCAATCACGTCGGTACTATTTTTTTTTTTTTTTTTTTTTTTTTCAATAATTATTTTTCCACTAACTTTCAATAATTTTCCGCCGACTTTCAATCACGTCGGGCTCACCAGAATATATGTTGGGTTTTGGATTATTTCAAGTCGGTTCTCTCTGACTCCTGGTGTTCTTTAAATTAAAACAATGAACGACCCAACGTATATTGAAACAACAGGTTCACAATTTATTATCACGCTACAATGACCAATCAAAGTTTATACGATTCTCTGCTCGGCGTTGATGCTTTGCAAACAAACAATATTCACCTTTTGATCCTTTAGTTCTGTTGACTCTCGTTTTCCTCGGTTTCTGTTTGGTTTGATCCCTTTTCGCCTTTCCGTATTCTTAATTCTATTTCTTCTTTTCCCTACTTCCCTAATTCGTTTACCACTTTTCCTACAGTCTGATTCTTCGAACCCTAGCTGAGGCAGAATGCCGATTTTCTCTGATTTTCCCTTTGCTTATATACTCCTCGAAATCAGGATGACAAATGGTTATTGCCGAGCCAATCTTTCGTTTGACATTTTCTCCTACGTGTTTGCTTCGGCTGTCATCCATAATGGTCCAACGAATCCAGATAATTAATGGCCCTACCGGTCTTCCTACGCGCGCTATCTTCTCCTTACTCTTTTCCCATTAATCATTGTGTCAAGCTAATGGGCCCAAATCTTCCTTTTGTTTGCCTTTCTTCTTGTTTACCCAGCTCGGGTTTCCTTCATCTCTCGGGTTCTCCATTGGCTCGGGTTTCCCATTAACTCGGGTTTTCCATTAGCCAATTAATTAATTAATTAACGTTTTCTGTTTTCATACATTTGAATGTTTTTCAACCCTTTCTAACCCTTTTCTGATAAATCCCTAACCGTCATCTTGTTGACCATTAGCTAATCTATAACTGTCCCGTTTTTCCCATTCGATTTCGATGATTTTTCCATTTATTGATTTTTCTCGGATTTCCGGATTCTCGCCTTTCGTAATTGCTTTTTGCATTTTCTAATACTGTTTCCATCGCACTTTCCTTTACTATTAATTCTGTGCGCGATCCCGCTTTTATTTGCCCTTTTTCTTCGCTTACTTTCCATTTGAATTATTATCCTAAATTTTATTTAAATTTTTAATTTTAATTTACAGACCTCAACAGTATTGATCGAGGGAAATTGGTATGGTTGAACGCCAAATTGAAAGACGAGTCCAGAATTAATAATAAACATTTAGTGATGGGTCCCTAGAAAATAATATAAGACAATAAAGAAATTAATTTAAAAATTAATTACTAATGGGAAGGCCGAGTCAATGGGAAGGCCAAGGCAATGGGAAATCCGAGATATGAGGAAAACCCGGCGTGTGGACGGAATAATATAAAAGAGTAAAATGTCCTAAACAATATTAAATGGGCACCACTGATCTATGGAGAGGTAATTATTTCCTAATTTGTAATTTAGTAATGGAGCAAACGTTGTTGACAAATGTCGGCTAAGGTGGTCTGTGGGAAGTAATTATTTTTAATAATTTAGTATGGCAGCAAATGTTGTTGACAATTGTCTGAAAACAGTCTGATCAGGAGCATAAAAGGAAAAGGGAAAAACACGAAATAGCCAGTGGTCGAAGCAAACGAGTAGTGTAGTCAGGTCAGTAGAAGAATCTAAACCCAAGTAAAGTCAAAGTTATCTATCAGAAAGTGTGTATATCTATTGGATAACCTACCTTAAGATAATCAAATTTATACGGTGGTTGAAGGGTGCAAATAAATCAGTTAAATTTTGATTACAAAACATTGAAATAAATCGGATTGAGCTGTAACTGTGATAAAGTGCAAATAAAATTATTCTGTGTTGGTTTTGCTTATTTGATTCGAAAAGGACACGAGGAGTCAGAGGGAACCGACTTTTAATAATATAACCCAACAAATTAGATAAAATTACCATTTATCTAAATATTTTTTAAAAAATCCAAAGGATGCAAATTTGAACGATATTTTATCCACCATTATTACTAATTTTTTATTTGACCATTATTATCCTACGATCACATGCATGCAAGTCGGATAAATTAAATTCTCACCAACTAGTTTAAAGCTAGTAATTCGGTGTGGGAGATACCCGCTGTGAGTGGTGGTTCGCCGGGTCGGATCTCCTCTCCGGGAGCTTCAGCGTCGTGAGGAGGATTTGAGTAGTGTGAGACGAGTGACGAGTGTGCTAGTGGAACGACTCAGAGAGAGGATGTATGTTTCCGTGCGATTATTATGTTAACTCAAAGAAAAGAAAATAAATGGAGTGAATTTTATTGTCATGGAGAGATTATCTGTCAGGAATGAGAGTTAACAAATAAAATAATAATAAAAGTTGATATTCCCAATTAGAAAGAAAATGAAACAGAGTGAGAGTTAGGGGTTTGTGAGGTGTGTGCTGATTTCTGGGACTGTGTCGAGTGGTCGTGTTAATTGTTTTTGTCAGTTTTGTTGGTGTATTGATGGATTTTGTGTGGGTATTTTAGGTTATTTTATAATCATTATAATCATTCTTATCATTTTTAATAATATATTAATGAATTTTATATAATCCTTTTCGGCTTAACTTCAGGAAATTTTCAAATAAAAAGTCATAATGAATTTCGTGTTGGGTGCCTTTCGTGTGCGTTTGTGGGCGATCCGGAAGGTGGGTGAACTTCTCGTTCGATCTGTAACGTTATTGATAATTGATTGTTATATCATAGCAATTAATTATTTTTCAAATGGGTCATCTCCGGATCATAATGTAACGATTAAAGAAAATAATCACATTTACATATATATAAAATACTATTTTACTTTATGATTATAATGTTGAAAGCAAAGAACCAAATTTGACATGTGTTTGTTGTAGGGAAATAATGTTGATTTGCCTCAGGATTTCCACATAATCGTATATTAATTATTCTATTTTTTATTTCGGAGAAAACAAATCGAAATTCCAACAAAGTCGATATAAAATTCCAAATGGAAAAATGGCTGATCCAAGAGATACAAATCCAAAGATATTCCAGGATCTAACAAAATCAGATAGACTAAATGTTGAATAAATGAAATAGAATTATAAAAATTCCTTTTGTTGTTCGTCTCTTTTCTAGCGAATTATAACTGAATGAATTTTGACTGAGGTAGTTAATTGATATTAATTTTTTGTTTTTAATTATTAATGGTACATTGAATTACGAAAGGTTGAGAGCTATTGCCTGCTTGCACCTCATATTTCTCATACTTGGATCGGAGCGCCAGGGGTTTGGATGGGATAGTTTTATTTAACGTCATAATTTGTGGAGATAATGGGAAATTAAAAATAAATATTTTCATAACAAAATCAATAATAATTGGCCTGCATGATTCTTCCCTCTCGCTGAGTAGTGGTGTTAAAATCAAAAAAATTTTTGATCTAAAAATAGGAACTAATAAATTCCTCGACTTCGACCAATACGAATTTTACCGTATTTTAGGGTGGTGAGGGGATCCGGATTCCGGGTTTGGAAGGGTTGCCCATCTTTCGATTTTGATGTGGCCTTTAGTTAAAAGTAAAACGAATATAAGTCAAAATCAATGAATCCATTTTTGTTATTCCCAAAACGATCTTCGATTCAAGCTAAAAATATTTTTTTTCTAAATTATTTTAGTGAAGCCAAATAATAATAAAACCCTGGATGTGGAAAGGTTTAGACGGGACGTAGCCCATTACCACAATGAGGCCTTGAAACAGTTCCAGCGAGCTGAGTCAATGGTCTAAAGAAGTCCTCGGATGGAGGAGACGTGGACTTGGCCGGAGCAGGCGACCAAATTGAAACAACAAAATGAATAACTCAGAAATCAACACACGGAGATGATGGCCGAACTCGACAAGTTAAAGAAGGAAAATTGTTAACTAAAGTTGAAGGAAACAATCATGGCAGAGATCGGACATCACACCACACAGTATCAAACGTTGATCCGAGTGTCGCCTGGTCCATTTCAAGTTTTATCCCAACTAATACCCAATGAATCGTGATCCACAAGCGAAACCAAATCACAAAAAATGCCACCCCAGCAAAAGCGGAAAGGGAAAGAAGATGCCGATTGAAGACCGCTCGACTACTGGGGCAGATAAAGAAATTTGGACCTTCATCGTCTGACATTTTCTAATAATCTTTCAATTTTTGTGGTAATCAATAAAATGTTTTGGGATTCGGGTCGATGGTTGTTTTGAAATCATTTAAGACATTCTATAAACAGCACCTTTAAAACAAAATATAGTGATCAAAGGATCGATATGATTTCCATTAAATTAATAATAGAGGGACCTATAGTTAAAATGAGCGTGAATACCTTTTATGGTAGCTCGTGAACCCAAAGATTTTCTAGGGTATTAGCAGTCATGGTAGTATGGCTCACCTTTTACTAGAAACCAACATCATTTTGACGGGTATCCAAAAGTTATATCTCTTGTGCGCGCATCTGATGGGAACCCCTTTCAAATGACCATGAAAATCCTGTATATTTTACCCATCAAGTGCCCAGCACTATTAACAAAAATTAAGCATCCTAAATTATGAGAAAAAATGTAATTAAATACAAAATCAAAAACATAAAAGTAAATAAAGTTATATACAAAATACCAAGAACCGCACGGCGTTAACATAAAAATAACAAGATAACATGAAAATTTGACCAAAAAAATAGATTAATTTATAAAACCAGCGTTTTAACAAATAAACCTGGTTAAAAATAAAATATTTCTGGTTGAAAATATTCAATTAAAAATAATAAGAATAAATTATCTATTTAATGTAAAAAATTGGAAAAATTAGAATTAGATATCACAAGTAAATTCAAGATCAAATTTTGTTTTAATGCACCAAAAAGAACACGCAAAGTTAGGGTAACAAAAAAGGTATATATACGGATTCATTTTTACAAATTTTTACCACTTAATCACTTTTTAATCACTTTTGTGAAACTACTTAGCGAGAAAGCCCTTTTACGAACTTCATTTGCAACGACGATTTTCTAGGATACGAACTCAAGCATACTTATAAGTAAGTCTCTGCTTGGGCGTATTCCCTAGAGTATTGTATGACTGAGAACAATTCTATATGTAATATACTGATGAATCAATTACAATTTATGTCAAGATATTAGTTCTATTTTGTTTGAAATTTTTCCTGCCCACAGCCACACAATCTACAAGTCAATAAATTATAACACAACTATCAAGCGGTGTAAGTACGGTTTCTCTGCCTATAGCTTGTGCCTGTGAGGGTCTAGTCGTGCGTAACGACGGGCTCAAACGTCAAATCATCAGCTTCTATAGAGGAAGTGGGAAAATCGAGAACTAGTCTTTGGCTAGATATCTTTCACCCGTCTCCCGAAAACTCGACCAAAAATCTACATCACTCATTGGCTAAACTTCTTACACCGAGTAGTCCAGTAGGCACTCATAAAATCTCAATATTAACATATATCTCCAAAGATCAAATTAGAGAGAAAGCGAGGGGGAAATTCGAAATCGATGCAACTAACTTAAATAAAAGCTGTAAACCTATTAAAATGAATATCAGGATCAAAGCTATGTAAAATGAATACGATAAACCGTAAACTTATTAAAATGCGTATCAGGATCAAAGTTAGATAAAATAAATACGGTAACCTGTATATTTGATTTGAAATTAAGATATAGTTTTTTAGAGCGGCGGTCAACCGTCATAAAATTGTGATATGATTGCTAGTAATGTTAAAATGCGGTACTAACGTACCTCAAGGGCTCAATTAGCAGATGATATCGACTAGTAACATAGTAACAATAGTGTTAAGATGGCAATGGTTATAAAGGTGTAATGTGCCACAGGTAACTCAATTTACAACGATACTGATAACTGAGATAAAACAAATGGCGTCAACAATAAAACTAACATATTAACTATCACCACCCTTTAGCCTGTTTCAAAAATCACTGCATAATGAATAATATAAACATCGTAATAATAATATTCAGAGACAGAATCCACATACAATGATCACAAAAAAGTTATGATATATTATGGCGTAAACGATTAAGTAGAGCTCCATCGAACTACCAATTCCCCGCAGCATAGCCAGACTCGATCAGTATGTCGTTACCCATGAGAAATCTTTGAACCGCACCTCTGACATTCAACCACCGATATAGAATTCACACCGACCTATCCCGACCTAGATCCACCGAACCACCAAAAATTAATAAAGAATGGGAACCGAATTCGTCTTACCGGTGAATAGCTATTTGACATTGTGCTACCGCAGTTTACCCGAATAATATCTACCAGAATATGCATCCATTTGACACCTGATTGCAGGAAGACCTAGAAATTATTATAAACTTGTCCACCAATCCATTGAAACACCACAGCAATGCTGGTAATTGCATCGGCGTTGCAGACTTGTGTATGTAATCTAAAAAACATTAGAAATAGATGCTGAGCCTAGCTCGCATAGTATAGCCGAAAGGCCGCATATAACTGATCAAAACCTAATTCAAAAAAAACTAATATTGACCACTAGGAGATGGTGAGAATAGGTACCGCGACATAGAGTATCAGCTAGCGGCCATATCAGGACAATAAGACAAGAAATGGAATTTCATAGAGAATCGATTGAAACGATTCCACTGAAAACCAAACCAAGTGTTCATGGAAATCGAATGGAAGAAATCGGCCGGATAAACATTGAATGTTGTTTTTTGATGGAAAAATATCAATTATAAAAAGCCAAACCAAACTATAAATGCTTCATCACAAAATCAATACAGCGACTATAGTAATAAACAACTGAAATGACATAACTAATACAACGAAAATCCAACAGCTGGTGATTTGCACCACTAATCAAGTTGAATAAATAGCCAACTTAACAGCCCATGAAAAAGGGATATTGCGTGAGAATTAATAAACTTAGGAATAAAACCAGGAAATATTAATGAATTATAGGTATATTAATCAATTAATAAATAATTCAACTATATTTTATGGAGGGATAACCAATCCGAGCGGCTCTGAGTCAACGCTATAAACTTATATATATATATATATATATAATATATATATATATATATATATATAGTCGCAAATCCAGTAGTTTGACAATCATGCCAACAGCATCCAAGAAGTATCAACCCACTACAGACAACGGGCGTGAGGAAAGGGGATTGCTCGGAGATCGGTTCCAGAGCCACCAATCACCTATTAAAGAAAGGCTAGAATGTAATCTTGCCGAACCAAACCGAGGTACATAACTTCCGTAATATATATTTACATATTTTTTTGGGTTTGTTATTATTTATGTTTAGTTACATACATAACGACTAATGACTGTAGTAGGTATTGGATGTGGGTATATCGACAGATATAGAACAATTACCTATCTAATAATCTCATATTCCTATCATGATATTAACTGCGAAAGTTATTTAGACCACAGGGATCCCCACGGCGGATGGATAGACGACTCGCGGGTCACCCTGCAAGTACCCGCTCGCTCAGCTGCAAAATATCGACAAGCTTTATAGGACCACGGCTAATCTCTGGCCACGTACAGGAAAGCTCCGTCGACAGATGATTGAGAAGATGAAGTGGAGCTGCACAGTGTAGCTATCAAGAGAGCCGGACAGAAATCCGGCACGAGAAGCCCGCCAACGGGCCGAATTCAGTTTATTTCGTTTAGAAAATCTCGAGAAGAAGTTCCACTGGAGAGCAAACATGGTCCGGCCGCACTTAGCCCGCGTGAACGCCAATATTGCCAGCGGTCTAATCAGAAGCACATATGGCTTTGCTCCGGAGTACGAAGTTTCATACGAACTAGATGATCACAGACTGATGAGTATGGACGCACCAACCAAGCTAATTTTACCAGATCAACTGGTATAGCCAACGCTTCGGAGTCGGCTAGGACAACGGCAGCCCGGAGACTACACATATGCTCGAAGACACCCACAATGGAAACGTATGGACTATCTAAACCGTAATAATCTGTCCGGAAGTTGACGCTGAACCGAGAAACAAGACGTGTATTGTGGTACCTGAATTTTCAATAAATGTTTTAAAGTGTTCGTATTCGTCTTACTTTGATAAGGTACAATTATATTAATCCAGTAACAAAGTTGCTAAATAATGATGTTGAAAATTTGGTTAGTCTGTTCTCTTAGACCCATGTTGTTTAGAACTTGGAGAATGGATTCAAAATTTGAGTCTTTTCTCCAAGTAACAACTGTTGGGCCAGAACACATATGGCCTTGAAAAATGTTTAAATGGACCGTTAACACACATGCAAATATAACATGCAAAATTTAAATAAACCTATTGAAACATCAATAAAACCCTATCAAATATGAGAAAAAAGAGAATTAAAAATAAAATAATAAACATAAAAATAAATTAAAATAATAACAAAACGCACCAAGATTCGCACGATACCAACACAAACATAACAAGAAAACACAACAAATTCGACAAAATTGAAAAATTAATAAAAGTTCATGAAAATGAAACTTAAATCAAAAAATTTGAATTAGTAATAATTCAATAAAAATTCTAAATGAAAAATTATTAAAATAAATCAAAAAATAATAAAATTAAAGAATAGAATTCACTAGAAAATAACAAGGTCGAATTTTGTTTTACTGCATCAAATTTAACATGTGAGGTTAGGGACAGAAAATAGGTATAAATACCGATTCATTTTCACATTAAAGTTAACCATAAAACCATTTTAAAAACCATTTTTCAGATTACCTTTGAATCTTGTTTAAAATCTTATTTTTAGGTGAGAAATGTTTATTTTGGAGCCCTCTCTCCACGTCACATCCTTGCAACCTCGGCAGAGCTCTGCTTGGATGTCGGCGTGGGGGGAGAGGTATTTTTATTTTATTTTATTTTTGCTATGCAATATTATGAAACTTTTATTTTTATGGAATGGAATGGAGGGTAACTTATGTTTATTTGTTATATACTTAATAAATATTATTAATATTGATAAACTGTTTTTATATGTTCAATAAATAAATAATTCTGTCGAAATTTTTCCGGCCCACAGCCAACACATATTGCAAGATAGTAAAATCTACATAGTACAGATTTGTGTAAGAGCGTGGAAAATCGCCAATGATATGTACCCGTGAAGACTCAGCGTGCGCAACGCAGGGGTCGTAACGTCAATATTATCCCTATAGATGAAACGAGAAATAAGGAAGAAGTCTCTGGCTGCTTCCTCATTTCTGTAAAATCGACCTAAAATTATATTACACACGGCTCAAAATCATCACACCGAGTAGTCCAGTGGGCACTCTGTAAATATAATGTAAACACAAAACGCGCCTAAGGTCTATTAAAGGGAAAGAATACGGGAATAAATTAAATTGAAATCGTTGATATTACTAAATTAGAAGTAAATTAATTGTCGGTATACTAAAATGAATAAAATAGTAAAATCACTTAACAAGTAATTCATTGATTCAATTAAATTATTGATTAAAATTAACGATTATGGGGTAAAAATAAGCATCACATTGATTAAATTAAGTCAATCCATTGATCAAAATTAAAGTAATTTGAATAAAAATAAACTAGTAAATCTTCGAGTAAAAGTAAAGTAGAGCTTTGATTAGAATAGTGAAATAATTTATGAAGTAGACTATTGCTTAAAGTAATTTATCGATTTAAAGAAAAAACGTAATTCGAGTGATGGTAATTAATACCAATCGTTGAATTAAATTAAAGTAACTATAAATTAAAAGGGTAATGAAATGTATTGATGTAGGAAACAAACTTTTCGGTAAATTAATATGGATTCATGGAGCAAAATAGAGTAAATAAAATAGGTTAAAAGTAAATTAACTCGTTGATTACAAATAAATTTAGTGGTTAAACTAAGGTAATTTGTTAATCAAAGTAAAGTAATTCATTGCTTCAAATCAAAGTAACCTTTTGGTAGAAAATGAAGTAACTCATCGCTTAGAATTAGCGTAATCATTAATTAAAATTAAATAATTCATGGATTAAAAAAAAAATTTTTAAATAATTTGTTAAGGTAATGTTTGATTTAAGTCATTGGTTAGAAATACAGTAATTGCTGATTAAAAATGGGTAATTTATTAATTAGAATTTAAAGATAGAAACAAATAAATCTGTAAATGGAAAATAAATATCGGTTTATTAAGACAAGATTACTGTTATAGGAGTTAAACTTTACAGCATTATTAAATCAAATCGACATTGATAGGAATCAGGGAAGTAAGTAGCTTAAGTCGCTGTGAGAAAAAATAAAATTATCTTCACGATAGTATTTGTTTAACTACTGATAAGAACCCCAAAACCGTTTGAGAACCAAGAAGTTCCACGACTATCTCCCTGTAAGATTAAAACAAACGACTAAAAATGTATTATACGAACCAAATAAAAATCATACAGAAATCGGCGTACTAATCTGAACCAGTTTATCATCCATAACATGAAAGCATTTCAATTGTTAACGTTGAAGTAATAAGTTAATCATTAGTAGAAATCCAATGGCGATAATAGAAGTACTGCGAACATTTCGAGAAAGTTAAAATCCAATAGATAGAAGTGATAAACCGTTCCAAATTGTCGAAATAAATCGGACAATATAACCAAGATTCCAACCCGTTCAAAATGAATAAAAATTCCATGACATAGAGATGTATCGAATCGACCAGTCAGTGGAATATGCCGGATATTGAATCATGTCGAAAATTTCACTACGAAATCATGCTAATCCACTAAAATACTCTCGAATAATACCGACTAGTAAAATAGCATCCTGACTAAGTTAGAATCATCAATTACTACCAAACCCAAAGTTAAACCTAACCGACAATCAATCAAAATTCCATTTAACCGGAAATCCGGTTAATCATTGACGACGACTTCTGAACGCGAGAATTTATCCAACGGAAACGCGCCGCTGTCACGATAGACCACCATCGATTGAATTATGAATTTACAATATCCCTTTTTCGTAAATAAATTAGTTCAAGTTTAAAACTACAAAACGGTAATAAATAATAATCTCTCATAACCTATTTCTAAACAAAATTTAATCATTTGGTTAACTATAATCACCCATATTAGCATAGTACCCAAATCGGATAGTAACTTCAAAGGAATTACGCCAAATTACCAATTCATTCCGCCCTCTCTAAATAAGAACACTCGTGAACATTTGAAAATCCGAGAAATAGGTTATTCTCTTCGCGCTTCTGGATGCTACTTGCATAAACTAGAATGATGGTTTGAACGTTTTTACATTGAATAATTCCTAGAAACCCCGACATATTTCGTCCCTCAAACACTGTACCGATCACCGGTTAATTAGGTACAGAATAAATTCGATATCCTGATTATGAGACTTCATGCATGAGTAGGTACAATTCTATTGGTTGATATTTAAGTCTTATATTATCTGATTTAGTCAACCGTGATATACATGGAATTCTTAGTTATCAAATCTACCGGATTTTTCTCTATGGATGAATTGCTAGAAGATCGTCGTCCTCGTTTCCTAATTACTCGGATCTACGCGTAGTCCATGGTCCAGACATCGGGCAACCCTATGAACAATTTCCGACCCATGTTTTCGCTCAATCTTGGTCAGTTGTTTAAAACATGTTATATTGTGGAATTTTTTTCTCTCTTGCGTCACATCAGATTAAAATGGAATGTTGTTGCTGCACTCCCATACTGCAGAATATCTTACTAATGGTGAGGAAGTTTTGCATTTATTCTTATTTATTTTGTTATCTATTTAAATAAATTATGAGACTTTCGTTTCCTTTTCTACGTTAATTTAATTTTGATGCAAATTTTTACTATCGTTGTCCAAAACCTATCCCTGCTACCCGCTTTCCATTCGTTAATTAGTTCGAAATATAAAAATTTCCTTTGATCAACCTGGGATCCTTCTTAATCTCCCTCTAGCTGAAATGTCGCTCTTCCCTTGATTTTAATTCGACTCGCTCCGGCCACTTTTCAGCAGCCGCCTCGAGTATACAACGGCGCCCTGCGTAGCGGTCCTGTGCATAACGCCAGACCCGACTGCGGACTGCCGAGGGGTTCACGAGGCATGACCCACGAGCTCAACTAAGGGTTTTCACCCACTAGCCGGCACGAGATCCGTCCCATGAACCGTCTATTACAATACTAGATATATATAATTTAAAGGGATTCGGACAATAAATATATATAGATATTATTAAAATAATGAAATGAAACATTACACAGAGTTTAATTAAGAGAACATGTACATAAACATAGAAAATGTTCATAAATTAACAAAATAAATTCCTTACGTTTAAATTTTTTGGTTTGATATTAGAAATCAATTGTTTGGTTAAAAGCATAAGATTAAAAATAATGAAATTCATCACTGTATTTATACTATTTTCATGCGTGTGTGCGACCAATAGGCGATTTTTCGCCATTTTTAGGGCTTTTTAATTATTTTATTACTTTAAAATTATTTTTATTATTTTTATGTATATTTTTCATTATTTTATGGTATATAATTTATTTTATGTTTGGATTTTATTTTTTATTACTATTTTCTTGTAATATTATTTTTAGCCCTTTTTATTTGTTTTCTGGCTGCCACTTCTGCCTATGTTTTTTCTAAACCTTATTTTGCAAGGTTTTGGCAGTTTATTTTATTTCTTTGTATGTTTCTTTTTGCATCTGTAGGCATTTTTCCGAATTTTAATTAATTATTTGTTTTATTTAATTTTTGTTATATTTTTATTTTGTTTTAATTACTATGTTGTTTATTGATTTTTGGTATCTTTGTGCGGTGCATATTTATGTACAGTGATTCGTTCCATTACTTCCACTCTTTGTCTTTAATTTTTTTTAATTTTTTGTTTAAATTGTGGCTCTGAGCCCAACACAGGTGAAGCTTTGGAAGCTGCACGTATCTGCGCTAACAAAATATTTGTGAAAACTTTGAACGGTAAAACGAATACACTCGAGGTTGCATCAGGTGACACCATTGAAAAGGTGAAAGCAAAGAGTCAAGATAACGAAGGATTTCCTCCCGATCAACAAAGACTCATTTTTGCTGGCAAACAATTAGAAGATGGACGTACTTTGTCTGATTATAATATTCAAAAGGAATCTACACTCCATTTGGGTTTACGATTAAGAGGTGGTATGCAAATATTCGTGAAAACTTTGACTGGCAAAACCATTACGCTTGAGGTTGAACCAAGTGACACTATTGAAAGTGTAAAAGTAAAGATTCAACGTAAAGAAGGAGTTCCTCCAGTTCAACAAAGACTTATATGGGCCGGTAAACAGTTGAATGATAATCATACGTTGTTAGAATTCAATGTGAGAAAAGGATCCACTCTTCATCTTGCTCTACGATTAAAAGGAGGGAATGATGAAGAGGAATTTTGTGACGGTATGAGTAAAATATCGTCGACAAAAAATAAATTAACCCGAATAAGGAATCGGGTCAAGCTCAGTCTAGAGCAATCGGATGGATCTAAAATATACGAGCAATACCTGGAAGAACAAGAAGAAGTGATTAACAGGTTACTCAATTAAAGCTACTAGGAAACAAGATCGGAAAAGTAGCAGAAGTAAAAAAGATAGAAAAGGATATCAACGAGATTATGGAAAGAAATGAAAGTTTGAATAACCAGATCGAGGTGATGACTAATAAAAAGCTTGGAATAAAGGCGAGTAAGACGACATTGGAGGAATACACACCAACATTGGACAAGTTGAAAAGATTGACTATTCCAGTTTTTAATGGACAAATAAGAGAGTTCCCAGCTTGGAAGGCAGCTTTTGAAGTGCGAGTCAACAAGGCACTCGGATCGAAAGAGGAGAAGCTACAACACCTCAGGGAATATCTGGTTGGAGAACCCCTAAAGTTAATTGATACTTTGGGTTATTCAGCTGGGCGTATGATGCGGCTTTGGAACGTCTAGAGACCAATTACGGAGGAGAAGAAAGATTATATAGGAATTTGTTACAAGAATTGGAGAGATTTAGGCCGATAAGGGAAGGTCAAATAAGAGATTTTGAGAATCTCTTATCTCTAATTGGTACTCTCGTCGTTTGTTTAGAAGATATGGGAAGAGATAATTATGGGCGCGGGATTTATTTTTGAAAAGTTGTTGCAAAAGTTGTCACGCTCTGTGTTGGATGAGTGGTTGACAAATTATGACAATTCAAAAAATGGTTCTGACAAAGCAGTTAAAATCTTGCAGGGCTGGTTAGGAAGCAAGTTACAGCGGACGAAACAGGCGATGGAAATAAAGGGAACGATGGAATTCCGCAGAACGAATTATGAAGAGAGGTCCGTATATAACAAGGAGTATCGAGGCCAACCTGTAATGTCCCACGTCACCGTGAACCAAAACACAAAGAACAAATCTAATAAAATTGAAAAATTCAAATATCGAGGAAGCGGTATCAAGAATCAAGGCATAAGCAATAGACAAGAGGAATTGAAAAATCAGAAATGCCCTATGTGTGAGGAGAAACATTATTTGAATCAGTGTCTCGTGTTTCGAAAAATGAATGTTGAGGAAATAACAAGAAAAGTCAGGGAGCTTAAACTCTGTTTCAACTGTCTATCGAAAGGCCCATTTCGTGAAGGAATGTTTAAAAGAAAAATTGTGCAGATTCGAAAATTGTGAAGGAAAACACAACTATTGGCTACATCGAATTTTAGCGCCAAAAACTTCGGAGGAGAGCGTTATGATGGGGGTCGAGCCATATCAGTTGTCGGATAATAAAAGGTGGATCAGTCTTCGAACTATTCCAATAATACTGGAGAAAGGTAACCGGCAATTGATAGTTAATGCTCTGCTCGATGATGCAAGTACAGCTAGCTTTATAAGTGAGCAAGTGGCTACTGAATTAAACCTTAGTGGAGAAAAGGTCAGAATCCCTATAAAAGTGGTTGGAGGGAGGACGGAGGAAGTTGTTGCACATCGAACAGAGATGACATTGAAGAGTTTGGATGGGTCGGTTGAGAAATGTTTTAAGGCAATGGCATTAAAGTCTGTGACAGGTGAAATGAGAGTAATGGACTGGAATGAAGTTGCAAAATCATGGGCTTATTTAGTGGAATTGAAATTTCCTTCATATTTGAAAAGAAAGACGGTTGATGTCTTAATTGGAGCGGATTATTTAGAGCTTCAGTATTCGATTAAAGAAATAAGAGGCGGGGAAGGTGAGCCTATTGCAAGGCTTACACCGTTAGGATGGACCTGTATCGGTAATACGGGTTATGGAAATTCGTTCTCACACAAATCGAATTTCGTTCAAACGTATTTCGTGTCTGGAAACAGCATGAATTTTAAATTGCAGAAATTCTGGGAATTGGAAGATCTCGAAATGTCACCATCGTCTCATTCAATGAAAGATCGAGAGATTCTGCAACATTTATTAGAGGCAACGCAATTCGAGAATGATAGATATGAGGTAGAATTGCCATGGAAATTTGAGAAACCTCATTTAAAATCGAGTAGGCGAATGGCAGAAAATAGGTTAATGAATTTATTTGGTAGATTTGAAAGAGGTAAGGAATTGGAAAGAGAATATACCAAATTAATTGACGATCATGAGAGAAAAGGTTATATCGAAGAAATCAAGGAAAAACAGATAGCAAATGAAGGATGGATATTGCCTCACTTCCCTGTTATAAAAAGGGATAGGGAAACCACAAAAATAAGGATTGTCTTTGATGCGGCAGCGAAGGTTGAAGGGAGATGCTTGAATGATAATATCAAGACTGGGCCCAAGTTGTATAACGATTTGTTTGATGTCCTAATCCGCTTCAGAAAGAACAAAGTCGCCATTGTGTGTGATATTGCTGAGATGTTCCTACAGATAGGAATAATTAAAAAGGACAGAAAATATTTACGGTTTTTATGGAAGAAGGACAATCAGTTGAAGTTTTATGAATTCAATCAGTTGGTGTTTGGACTGAACGTGGCTCCTTATCTAGCTCAGCTTGTCGCAAAAGAAAATGTAAGAAAGTTTAAAGAGAAATATCCAAGAGCGGTGGAGACTATCGCTGAATCGATTTACATGGATTACAGTTTTGATTCTGTCGGAACAGAGAAGGAAGCTTCACTGCTGAAAGCACAATTAGAAGAAATTTGGAACAAGGCGGGAATGATGACGCAGAAATGGATGTCTAACTCAACGAAAGTTTTAGAGAATGTTCCAATAGAGAACAGAGCTATTAAATTAGATATCGAAGAAGAAGGAAGTATGACAATGAAAACTCTGGGCCTAAGATGGGTCGCTAATTTAGACGTCTTCAAATTTAGCGTAAAGGCGTTTGAATCCGAGACGTTGACGAAAAGGTTTTTATTAAGCTGGATAGCAAGGATTTTTGATCCATTAGGATTCCTTGCCGCATTTGTAGTAAGGGGGAAAATGATAGTGTAGTCAATTTGGATCACAGGAGCTGATTGGGATGAGTGTCTACCGCTGAATATCGATCAAGAAGCGAGATTGTGGGTCAATGAAGCAAGAGCGATTGTGTCAATGAGGGTTCCAAGGAATTTGCTTGAGAGTGAGTCAGATGATTGGACGATCCATGTGTTTTCAGATGCTTCTGAAAACACTTATAGCTTGGTGGCTTATTTGAGAAGGCGATCCAGTGGAGAAATCCAATGTAAATTCATAGCGGCAAAGTCAAAGGTAGCCCCCGTAAAAACGGTAAATATACCGAGATTGGAGTTGTTGGGAGCTTGTCTTGGTTTGAAATTGGCGAAGAAAATAGTAAAGCCCATCGGACATAACATCAATGAGGTGTGTTTTTGGACTGATAGTCACAATGTTTTGTATTGGATAAAACAACGATCTAGGGCGTTCAAACAGTTTGTTGCAACAGGGTCAGCACCATTCAAGGAGAAACCACGGCGGGTCAATTGGAAGTAACTGATTACTTTTGGGAACGTTGGAAGAGAGAGATAGTCCCATAATGGAGCACTAGGCGTAAGTGGTGGAATGAAAAGAATTATATCTCATATTGTTTCTCCTCAAGCTGCACAATTCGATAAAAGTGAAGCAGGAAAAACTCTTCGTTGGATGGATATGTTAAATGCTACAGTTCCACGTCGTATTAAAACTGTACTTGATAAAATCACAACAAATATTCAAGAATGCTCTATGGATGAATATCATAACTTTCTGTTTGATGGTCTAGTTTTGGGATATTTGATGGCAGCGTTGGGTTCAGGTCATAGTGAACAATCAAATGGAACGCAAACATTCTCATCATCAATCAAGTAACATCAACCCATCTGAATCAATTCAATAAAAAATCACAATTTGATCTGTCGATCGGGATTCTTCCACAGCTGCGATGTCTCTGCATCCTCGTGGACCTTGTTGCAATCGATAATAAATTAATTAAAAAGATGATGGAATACGTACGATTTAATCATATAATAACAAGGTGAAGTGTACTGTCATAACTTGAAGAGGGTAATAGAGGGACTCTAAGATCTAGGTAAATAGGACAAAGAATCAAATAGAATGACAAAACGTTATAGGGAATTTTAATGAATCTAAGACATTTTTTTATTAAATATCTAAGTCATTAGTGAATAAGTTGAACTATTACCACTACAGATAATAACGATAACATTTTATTGGAGTAACTAATCAATTTTTTAGGTTTAGATATGAAATCCGCACGAACCTCCAGTCAGGAATTGAGAAGCATGTGGCGGGAGAATGTGAATCTACACCGAAAACTATTACAATTATGTAGGGAGATCCAAGAAATTTAAGCCACTTGGATCATGCCGGACCAAGCAAAACTGCTATATCAACGTATGACCGCAGCACAACAAGGTTGGAAAGAAGAAAAGATTCTTGCCCAAGCCCAGCGAACCCAGATTCGAGGCTTAGAAGTTGCGCTAGCGGGATGTCAATAAAGGAGCGCCGTGATAACATTGGTGATAATAACACAAAACGTTTTCCTCATCGCGGGCTCGTTATAGATTGCCTTGGAACAGTTGTATCTGGACGAAAGAGAAAGTCCTATGGCTGGAACCTGCGTCATCTAGCGGCCTAACTTTCATATTAGTGGTAGAAATATAATATTATTAGACGATAATCTTACCCTCTCGAGATGCAGCTTTTCTTTCCATTGTTATCCCGTTTTTATCAGGGTTGCGGGTGACGGTTCTATTTCTATCATAATATTATCTTCTAAACTTGTGATAGTTATTGCTGTAATTCATCCGTCGTGTCATTATTTATGATTTTGGTATTCGTGTTGTTTTCAATTTTCTTAATCCTTTGATTATTATTATGATCATGTTTGGCGTCGAGCGATTTTGCCTTCTCTAATTTTTGGGTACTCCGAATTGTATTATTAATCGTGAGTGGTAGGTTTTCTACTGTTCTATCGTAATTCTTAAGGGCCGGTTGTGATTTTAAGCGTGCGGTAGTTTTCATCAATTTACTCATTAAATGCATTATTTTAGTTCATTTTGTTTAAATAAATTTCTCCTTTATGGTTATCAACACAATGTATTTTAGTTTTTAGTAATTAAAATAAGTAATTCTGATGTTAAATAGTAACGACAATATAATACATATCGATAATCCAAATGTCATAGTGACTATGAGTATAGAGTAACAAATTATTAATATAATGCATATTATGGTTCGACCATGGAAATCGCTCTTTAGATTAGTGGTTTTTTCAACGATTTTAATTAGTGGTTCAGATTTCAGTTCATCTTTTATTATTCAGATGGTTAGTATAATACACATATCGATTACAGCTTATTATTCAGATTTTTAGCCTAATTATGACAAGTTATCACTATAATACTTAGTAAAGTTTCTATTAGTATGAGTTTTTAATTGTATTTTTAGCATAGCAATGACAAGTTATCACTATAATGCTCATTAACGTTTTAACTAGTACAACTTGTAAATTAGATTTTTAGCATAGAAACGATTTACGACGTTTTACTTCTGCTACTTTCCCTTATTTGACCTTAGGATTGATTATATTGATGTTAGAAGATTACGAGTGCCCACTGGACTACTCGGTGTTGAGATTTCAAGCCGACTGTTGTCCAAAATTTTATGTCGATTTTTCAGGAAACGAACGGCAAAGGAGCAGCCAAAAGACTATCTCCTACCCTCCAATTTCCCCTATAAAAGTATAATATTGACGTTTGGGCTACTGCGTTCTCACGTTGTAGCCTTCACGGGCACGAACTTTGGTGGACTTACACCGCACTTACACAGTTCGATTGGGGTGTGTCGATTTTAATGACTTGCGGAAAACTTTCGATGCAACATAATATCTGTTTAAGCATTTATTATCATAGTACAAATAGTCTCATAATTGGCTTCATTTACATCATTCTGAGCACTCATTACATAATAGCCTTTCCCCACGCAAACACCCAAACAGAGCTCTCTTGAGATTATTTGTGCGTTGCGTGGAGAAGGTTCTCCGAAAAATCGTCCACTTACAGAGTTCAAAGTGTTCGTGAAAATAAGTTAAAATAACTGGTGCTTCAAAATTGCTTTAAGACAATGTTAAAAATCTGGAAAAATGAATTGGTATATATACCTATTGTGTGACCCTAACCTTGCGTGTTAAATTTGATGTGGTAAAACAAAATTTGCATTGTGATTTTTTGTATATTCTAGCTCTAATTTTATTATTTTCATGATTTAATTTGACAATTTTAGTTTTTAACTTTTAATTGAATTGTTTACAATTCAAATTATTTAATTTTAGTTCTAACTTTCATTAACTCTTGCTTTTTTAAGTAAATTGTCAATTTTTGGTCAAATTTTCGTGTTTTCGTGTTATTTCTGTGTTGCATCTTGTTGCATCTTGTTATTATTTTAATTTATTTTTATGTTTTCGATTTTATATTTTAATTATTTCTTTTTCATATTTTGAAGTGGTTAGTTGATGTTTTGTGGGTCTGATTTTAAATCTGCGTGTTGTGTTTGCGTGCCGATTCATTAAAAAAAAACTCTGTTCTGGCCCAACATTTGTAACAATTTTAATTATTTCTACTTTCAGATCCATCAATTACTAAGACATGGATCTTAACATTTTTCCTTGATAAGTAATCCATTTCTATTATTTAACTTCAATGGTTTATTTTTATTTTGAATTATCGTCCTGTATTAACAAATTTTAAATTATTCCAGATCCATCAAAATGTTGGGCCAGAATACAAAATAGCCTTGAGAATTGTTTAAATGCATCAGTAATACAGCACGAAAACCCATCACCAAGATAACTTAAAATACAATATACAACACCAACTAAACATTTTAAAATCTGAGAGAATATAAATAAATATAAAATCAAAAACATAAAAGTAAAATAAAATAAATACAAAATGCATCAAGAACCGCACGAAATTTACATAAAAAATAACATAATAACAAGAAAATTTGACCGTAAAATGAATTAAATGAATAAAAATAAAATATTTTTGACTGAATAAATTTAATTAAGAATGTTAAAAATAAATTACCAATTTAAATTAAGAAATTAATAAAAATTTAATTTAGATAACACAAATAATTTCAAGGTCGTATTTTGTTTAATCGCAATAAAATTAACACGCAAGGTTAAGGCCAAATGATAGGTATATATACTGATGTGTTTTGACAAAATTTCAGTCTTATTTTTCAGAGAAAAATTTTCTAGTATATTTCGAGTTAGTGTGCATAACTAGCTGAGAGCTGTGCTTACACCCAATCAACACTGATAAGTGTTTTGACTGAACACGTTAACTCTCAGATAGTGCACGGGTATCGATTTATATGATGTTATGAATTAATGACAAAATGATTTTATGCCAATTTATTTGATTGATACTGCGAAGTATTATGAATTAATAACAACATGATTTTGTGCCAATTGATGATTGCTACTATGCGAACCTACGAAGGGATGAATTTATGTATGCCAAATAAATATTTTAAAGCCAACAATTCTGTGCTCGAAACTTTTACTCAATTGATATGGTAAAATTTATTCTATTTCCTTTTCGGCCCACAGCCACCACATCACCGCAAGAAAGCAAAATCGACATACAATTCAGGCTGTGTAAGTGCAGTTTATCTTCCAATAGCCTGTGCCCGTGAAGGTTCCGGCGTGAATAACGCAGGGCCTAAACGTCAATAATATCCGTCATAGGGGAAATTGGGAGGAGGGGAAGTAGTCTTTTGGTTACTCCTCCACCACTCATTTCCTGTAAATTCGACATAAATAATTTAACAACATTCGGCTAAAAATCACTAACACTGAGTAGTCCAGTGGGCACTCATTAACTATGAAATGAACATACATAGATCTTAAGGACAAAGAGAGGGAATGGGTAGCGGGAAAATTGAGAAATCGTTGCATCAGTTAAAATGAATATCCATCGGAAAAAGATTAATCCGAACGACAAAAATCATGAAAAATAATGTTTTAAAGAAGTAAATAAAATATGTTGAATTGAAACGGTAAATATGGGCAGAACGCTGCGCAAATTTTTGGAAATAGTTAAATCATTTACCATATAAACTGTAAAATAAGGGCGGAACGCTGCTCAAATTTTCCGAATCAATTAAAATACTTATCGAAAATAGTAAAATAAAAGTGAAATGCGGCTCAACTGTTGGTATAAGATTATTATAAAACTGTAAAATAAGGCAGAATGCTGCTCAAATTTTCCGAATTAATTCAAATACTTATTGAAAATAGTAAAGTAAAAATGGAACGCGTAAAATAAGGGCGGGACGCTGCTCAAATTTTCCAAATCGATAAAAATCCTTTATCGAAAACTGCAGAATAAGGATAAAACCGTAAAATAAGGGCGGGACGCTGCTAAAATTTTTCGAATTAACAAAAATACTTTATCGAAACCGGAAAAATACAGATGGATTACGGCTATATTGTTATATAATAAAAATCTTTCTTAAAGCTGAGGACTAAGGGCGAATCCCTATACAAAAATTTGTTAATACTATTGATAATAATAATAATTATAATAATTCTAATAATAATAATAATAATAATAATAATAATAATAATAATAATAATAATCATGGTACTTGTAATAATAATTATAATAATTATGATAATAATAATAGTAATAATAATCATAGTAGTAATAGCAATACATATAATGGTAATTATAGTAATAAAAATAATAATAAAGGTAATAGTAGTGTTGGGCCACAACGTAAACGGCCTTGAGGAATGTTTAAATGGATCGGTAACACACACGCAAATATAACATGCAAATTTAAATAAACCTATTGAAACATCAATTAAACCCTATCAAATATGAGAAAAAAGAGAATTAAATATAAATTAATAAACATAAAAATAAATTAAAATAATAACAAAACGCACCAAGATCCGCACGATACCAACACAAATATAACAAGAAAACACAACAAATTCGACAAAATTGAAAAATTAATAAAAGTTCATGAAAATGAAATTTAAATCAAAAAATTTGAATTAGTAATAATTCAATAAAAATTCTAAATGAAAAATTAGTAAAATAAATCAAAAAATAATAAAATTAAAGAATAGAATTCACTAGAAAATAACAAGGTCGAATTTTGTTTTACTGCATCAAATTTAACATGCGAGGTTAGGGACAGAAAATAGGTATAAATACTGATCCATTTTCACCGAATTGTTTAATTTTGTTTAAAGATCTTAGGTGAGAAATGTTCATTGTGAAGCCCTCTCTCCACGTCACATCCTTGCAACCTCGGCAGAGCTCTGCTTGGATGTCGGCGTGGGGGGAGAGGTATTTTGTTTTATTTTATGCAATATTATGAAATTTTTATTTTATGGATTGACATGGAGGGTAATTTATGTTTATTTGTTTATACATAATAAATATTATTAATATTGATAAACTGTGTTTCTATGTTTAATAAATAAATAATTCTGTCGAAATTTTTCCGGCCCTCAGCCAACACAGATTGCAAGATAGTAAAATATACATAGTACAGATTTGTGTAAGAGCGTGGAAAATCGCCAATGATATGTACCCGTGAAGACTCAGCGTGCGCAACGCAGGGGTCGTAACGTCAATATTATCCCTATAGATGAAACGAGAAATAAGGAAGAAGTCTCTGGCTGCTTCCTCATTTCTCATTTCTGTAAAATCGACCTAAAATCATACTACACACGGCTCAAAATCATCACACTGAGTAGTCCAGTGGGCACTCGGTAAATATAATATAAACACAATATGCGCTTAAGGCCTATTAAAGGGAAAAGGTACGGGAATAAACTAAATTGAAATCGTTGGTATAGCTAATTTAGATTAATATTTTGAAATAATTTAGATTAATATTACTGGTAAATTAGTAGAAAATCATTAAATTTATTGATTCAATTAAATTAAGTAAAGTAGTTATTGATTAAAAACAAAGTAAAAATTTAATTAATTCATGAAATTATTATAATTTAAAACTAAAATAATTATTGAGTAAAATTAAGCAATTCATTAAATTAGGTTATTATAAATTATTAACAATAAAATGAGTATTAAGTAGAATAAGTATATCAAATCCCATTACTTAAACTAATTATCAAGCAAAATTAACTTAACAAACAGAATTTCTTTTTGTAATTTGTAGAATAAAACTAACTAATGTAAATTCATTAACGGTAAATTAATTCGTTGAGGAAACTAAAGAAAGTTGTAGGTTAAACCAAGTAATTCCCAAATTAACCTCAAATGGATTCAAATAAAAGTAGAATAATGCTCGATAAAGATCAAGTAAATCTTTGAATAAGATTGAAGTATAGTTTTGATTCATTAATTAAAGATTTTCAAGTAATTTATCAAGATAAAGTAGTCTATCGCCCAAAGTAATTTATCAATTTAACGAATGTTAAAGTAAAAATAAGTGATTCGAGTAATGACAATTTACATAATTGTATTAAATTAAAGTAATTATAGATTAAAACTTACAGTAATAAAAGTAATGAAATGTATTGATTTAAAAACAAATTTTTCTGTCAATTAATATAAATTCATGGATTCAACATAAAGAATAGGTTGGTACTTAAAATTAGATTAAGATGAAATCGACGCGAATAAAAATGACCAAAATTCAGATTAATAGATAAATCAGAGAAGCAATCAAGATGTTATATTAATATTACACGAAACAAACAGTCATAGAGTTATGCTTACCGACGGCAATAAATTAAATCCAACTATCCCAAAGAAGGCCGAATAAAATTCCAATAATAAAATTCCACATGCGAGATCCGCCATAGAGTCCAGTAAAGTTTGTCCTAAAAGCGTTGATAAAATATATCCAATCAAACGAAATATCAACTTACCAAATCGCTGCAACACAATTGTAAAATTAAAATCCAGTAAATACCTCTAAGATAAATCGATAAATCCTGCAATTAAAATAAGACTAAGATAAACACCGGATAAACCTACGAAATTTCATTATCACCATGCGCTGGCAAGTATCAAACAGCTAAGATAAACACCGGACATAGATTCAACCATCGCCGTTCGCTCGTAAATACTAAATGGTTGAATCGACAGAAACACCGGACATAGTTCCAACCATCGCCGTTCGCATGTAAACACTAAATTATTTGTAGCGACATTTCAAGGTCATTCGTAGATTTGACGAAAATTAAATAAACCCACATGCCTACAATAGTCAATATTCCGCGTAAGCTAGAGTTAGACATAAATAGATTTTATTCGAAACCCAAACTCATACGGTGACCTCCCACAGTTTCCCATGCTTAATTTACTAGAGTAAAAGTCTGAAGTAATAACCATCAAAGTTGTCCCTGTTTTAACGACGATTAACAAATTAACAACCGTGTATTACTATACTCAATGCCAAGCTGTTAGATCACAACTGATCTACTGTTAAAACCCTGAAGGCCCATAACTCAACTAGTATAATAACGGTGTGTCGATTTCGCTTAAAAATCATGATAATCTTTAGAAAAATATGTAGGAACGTCATGAGAAGATATAGTTAACGAAATATAGCACGCCTAGCACTCATAGGTAGACAGCCCCAGTAGGTTCACAACAAGTTACAATCAAAATCAAAGGCAATAAATTTAAATTCGATAAGTTTGAATTTTGATAAGCCCAATGGCAACAACCTAGTCATTAGTGAGTCTAGCACAACAATTGAGCGAACTAATTAAATAAACTACTTTTCACCCCTATACGCAAGTATCTGACCTTGATGCATTTTTAGAAAAGAATATGCCGCTCGAAAGGACTGATACTCAAATACCCGATGAACGATGTCGGAAGGAATCACCCGCAAAAGCAGAAATCTTCAAGGAAATTCGACAACAGTGGCCGTACCCCACTACTTGGAGGTTACTGGGCCTAAACAGCGACCCGTGTGGACTCGCCGGACAACAATATCCTGCAGCGGAGACATACATCAATGCGCGGAATCTCCTCACCCAATGGGAACGGGTGCAGGAACAGGTGGATCTACAGGTGGTCAAGGCGAGGATGTATCTCGCCAATGTAGAAGAAGACATCCTCGCCGGGCGGATTGCAGAAGCCTACCCACCTCGCCCAGTCCGCGATACCCGACGCCCCTACCCAGTAGTTACCCCGCAGAAGGACTCAAAGCAGCCGTGCCACGGAAAACAGCGATCCCGAAAACACTAACCACAATCGTGATTTAGTTTCGTTTTTTGTAAATAAATATTTGCTGGCTTGTCATTTCGTTTGCCTGAATAGACCTGTTTTAATAATTATGTTTATGATAGTTATAAATACAAGTTATGTAAACCATTAGAAAATTTAACGATCTTGTCATTGTAGTTATGTCCACCAACCAAATTCTGCAAGCTGAACTAGATCGCGCACGGAACACTAATGCGGATCTCCTCCATCAAATCCTCCAGATGACTAAAGAGGTACAGCAGATCAAGGCGACTTGGTCGGATCCGAGAAAAGTAAAAACGTTATATCACAGACTGACCGCAGCACAAAAGGGCTGGGTGGAAGAGCGACAGCTCAATCAGAGCCTGCGCACTCAAATCCGAGGATTAGAAGTCGCCTTAGCAGTTTGTCGGGAGGGGGAAGCAGTCACCTACCCGCTCGTCTTCGCCCCGTCCCAGATGGCGCAGAAGAATCCTCAACCAGCAGATCAGTCCACCACTCAATCAAATAATCGTCGGCCGGGACGCAGAGAGCGTGCTCGACGCCGAGCAGCAAATCCACCCCATTAACTCACGATAATTATTCGTTATGTCGATTTCAATAAATTAGTTGTAGTTAAATTATTTCCTAAATGCACTTACGTACAGGTATTAATAGGAACACTGGTAACGTGGTTTCTAACCATCTCTCCACATTCGATCATGAATTTTCTTACACATGGGACAGAGCTAAGCGAGCATAGGTCTTCTATCGACAGCTCGTGAACCCGAGGGTTGTCCGAGCAACTACAGTACTAGCGATAATACTCAATTTTTGCGGACAATCCACCACTTGAACACATTACCAACGTTGCCTAGCAACGGGTGCCAAGTGGCAATTAGCATCATTTTGTATCGCGTTACGGAGCAACCGCAGGCTAATTCAAACAAATTTCGAAACCCTGTAACCCACCAGTAGTAACAATTAAGAAAGGTAATACATATTGTTGGGCCACAACGTAAACGGCCTTGAGAAATGTTTAAATGGATCAGAAACACACACGCAAAAATAACATGCAATTCAAATAAACCTGGAAACACCAATTAAACCCTATAAAATACGAGAAAAAAAAGGAGAATTAAATATAAAATAATAAACATAAAAATAAATTAAAATAATAACAAAATGCACCAAGATTCGCACGATACCTACACAAATATAACAAGAAAACACAACAAATTCGACGAAATTGAAAAATTAATAAAAGTTCATTAAAATGAAATTTAAATCGAAAAATTTGAATTAGTAATAATTCAATAAAAATCTTAAATAAAAAATTATAAAAATAAATCAAAAAATAATAAAATTAACGAATAGAATTTACTAGAAAATAACAAGGTCGAATTTTGTTTTACTGCATCAAATTTCACACGCGAGAAAATTAGGTATAAATACTGATCCATTTTCACATTTAACTTAACCATTTTTGAAAATTGTTTAAACCATTTTCGAAGCTAACTACTCTGTAATTTACCTTTCAATCGTTTTGAAAATTATTTTAACTATCTCCAAGTCAATTTCGATTTTTTAGGTGAGAATTATTTATGGTGGAACCCTCTTTCCACGTCACGTCCATAGCATCTCTGTAGAGCTCTGCTTGGCGATGACGTGGGGGAGAGGTATTTTGTTTTATGCTATGATATGTTATCTTATGATATTTTATGGATTGTCAACGATGGGTAATTATGTTATTTTGTTCATAATTAATAAATATTATTTATATACATAAATGGTTTTATATGTTTTTCGTAAACTAAATTAAACTGTCGAAATTTTTCCGGCCCACAGCCAATACATAACGCAAGAAAGCAAAATCTACATAGTACAGATGCATGTAAGTGCGTGGAAAATCGCCAATGATATGTACCCGTGAAGACTCAGCGTGCGCAACGCAGCGGTCGTAACGTCAATATTTATCCCTATAGCTGAAGCGAGAAATAAGGAAGAAGTCTCTGGCTGCTTCCTCGTTTCTCAATTCTGTAAAATCGACCTAAATTTATATTACATACGGCTTAAAATCATCACACCGAGTAGTCCAGTGGGCACTCAATAAATATAATATAAACACAATATGCGTCTAAGGCCTATTAAAGGGAATGGTACGGGGATTAAATTAACTGAAATCGTTGTTATAACTATTTTGGATTAATATTTTGAAATAGATAAAATTTATTGGAAATCATTGAATTCGATTAAATTGCGACTATTGATAAAAATTAAAGCAACCATTGATCGTAAAAGTAAAGTGTTTTATGGTTTAAAATTAAAGTAAAGATTGGTTAAAGATAATTCATAATTTGAATGATCGTAAACTATTGATTAAAATTAGGGCAAGGGCAAATAAATTCGTCAATTAAACTATTATAATTCGCTTCGATAAAATTAATCTAATCCTTGGTAGGGATGAGTAACGTATTGAAACCACCGAGAAAAATGTAAGCAATTACGAATCGAATTCATTGATCTCAAATAATGAAATGTATCGATTAAAAGTAAAGTAATTCTCGAATAATAGTAGGGGATCCCTTAGTTAACTTGTTGACTAAAATTAGTATAACGACACGTAATTCACTGATAAAATTGAAGAGGTATTGAGAAAATCAAGCGTTTAGATTAAATCGTTGAGTAAAAAAAATGAACAAAAATAAAAATATCGTTGATTAAATTGAATCAATTTATCGGTAACGATAAAATGATTAAATTAGTTCAAATAGCTATTGAGTAAAACCAAGATAACCTAGTTTTGGTAAAGTAAAGTATTGAATAAGAATAAATAAAATAAGTTCCTTAACGAACTATGATTAGTGGATTAAAATAATTCATAGATTAAAATTAGAGATGAATTGAATAACCGTAAGACAGTTTTTTGGTAGAAATCAGGTAATTTACGATGTAAATTAAAGTACAACCGAATTCACGGATTTAATTAATATCAAAATAACTTCGCGGATTAAAGTAATAGTTGATCCAGCTAGCCTCAGGGAAACTATTAGTAATTTGAATAATGGACAACAGAATACATTACCAATAACACGACCCCTTAGTTAGAACAAAAATAAATTCACAGATTTGAAAAGGGTTTTCTTCAATTATTATAAATTCGGTAATTACCGCAAACTGATTCAAGATAAAGTGAACGAATTATTAAGTAAAGTAAATTAATAGAATTGGAAAAACCCAAGTTTAAGATAAGAGTGAATTTGTATTAATATCACATTATCGAACAAATGAAATTCCACATAGCGAAATTATTGCAACAGAAGGGTATCGCATCTACTTGGAAACCTCGGTAAGCGTAGAAGTTTTCCTAAAATTTGCTAGTAAAGTACATTCGAACTAATCAACGAAATAACTTACCAGAATTGAGATAATCAAGTGTAGGCGAAACAGTTGACCAGTAATTCCGAAAATGCGACACGAATAATACAAACACCGGATGTAAACAATGTAAATCACCTTTAGTCAACTGCTTAGGGTGTAATGGTAAGATCCGCCGGAAATCGTTCGCCCACCAGGATACACCCACGTACCACTAAGTTATCTCGGATCAGCATCCGGTCTAGAACTTAAAGTTCGAATTGACCGTACATGGAGTTGGTAAACAAACTTTAAATCAATGTACAAATTCTCTTATGTCAATACACGAGTATCCGCCTACATGTAAAGTTTTAATGTTAATATGCCTATATTGAATAAATTAAACATCAGGTTATCTCATTCATATGATTAATCATATTATTATATATTTCCCCTATAAAGCAGTGCACCTTAAAGAACCAGACCCGCAAATTAACCCAACCTGCTTATTAATGTCCCATCACGTAAATGAAGGCAATGGTCACGTGTATGACACCCTTACTAGTAACATAGACACAATCTGCTTGCTAATAACTTAGAATGGCGAATCAATCGAACCTAATAACAGTAATGTTTAGACATGTCGCCCAAACGAATTACCCGTCGAGAGACCGCCAGACAGGAACAGGCAGGAGTTCCGCCGACCATGAGAATACCTGACCAGATGCAACGACCATGTCTCTCGGGACGGCAGTACCCAGCTGCGGAGACCTACCGGCACGCACAGGACCTCCTCACCCAATGGGAAAGGGTGCAGGAGCAGGTAGATTTGCAGGTGGTTAAGGCAAGGATGTATCTTGCGAACGTGGTGGAAGACATCCTTGCCGGGCGGATTGCAGTCGCCTATCCACCTCGCCCAGTTCGAGACACCAGGCGACCCTATACAGTGGAGGCTCTCAAACGAAGCCTGAAGAGATATTGTCCGAAGAATGAAAGCAACAATGATAGACTTCATGTAGTGATTGATCTAAAATATTAGAAACTTGTGTGTCATTAATTTTTCTTCAGATAGCTAGAATTATTCGTGATTTTGTTTAATGAGATAAATGATTATCTGACTTAATCAATAGTAAATTAAAATAATCTATTTGATTGTAGTAATGTCTTCCTTACAAATCTTACAATCTGAACTGGACCATGCAAGACAGTCAAACGCGGAATTACTCGCCCAGATTCTTCAATTAACCCGCGAAATGCAACAGATTAAAGCAACCTGGAAGGAGCCGGGAAAGGTGAAAACATTGTACCACCGCCTGACCGCAGCACAGAAAGGCTGGACAGAGGAGCGGCAGCTCAACCAGAGCCTGCGCACGCAAATTCGGGGACTCGAAGTCGCCCTAGCAGTCTGCCGGGAGGGGGAAGCGGTAACATATCCGCTCGTCTTTGCCCCAACCCAGATGTCGCAGAAGGACACCCAACCAGTGAAGCAATCCACCCTTCCAGCAAACAATCGTCGACCGGGACGTAAGGAACGGGCCCGACGTCGAGCAATCCAGCTTCAGAATCACTAACCTGTAAACATTGCGCGCGTTGCTAAATAAATAGAGTAGTCGTATTCTCAATCTAATTTGTTCCGTTGATATATTTATATACCAAACATTCGCATCATGTTACTCAACCTTACTTTCATCTCTCCGCAGGCAGATAAGAACCTAATCTTGAACGATCATGAGGGACAGAGCAAAGCGAGCACAGGTCTTCTATCGACAGCTCGTGAACCCGAGGGTTGTCCGAGCAACTATAGTACTAGCAAATGGTACTCAATTTTTGCGGGCAATCCACCTCTTGAACACATTACCAACGTTGCCTAGCAACGGGTGCCAAGTGGCGATTAGCATCATTTTGTATGGCGTTACGGGGGCAACCACCGGTTAGTTCAAACAAACAATGAAACCCTGTAACCCACCAATATAATAGTAACAATGATAATGCTAGTAATAATAATAGGGAACATTGTAGTAATAATAGGGATAAGGGTAAGAAAGATACTGTGTGGATATTTAATATAATAGAGGGTTTACGGGCCATAGAAAAATCATCAACACGGACAACGGTAAGAAGAACTATGGGAATAGACATAAAGATAACGGATAGGAGAGTATAGGTTAACTTTTGAAAGAGATAGGAGAATAATGCGACCTAAAAATCGAAATCGAGCACAGGCCTTCTATCAGCAGCTCGTTGGACACATGGATCGTTCGGTCAATTATAGCATTAGTAATAGCGCTCACTTTTTGCGGACGATCTACCCACTCGAACACAGTTCCAACGTTGCTTAGCAACGGGTGCCGAGTGGCAAGCGAAAGATATTTGTATGGGTTGTCTGGGTAACGACCATATAGTTTCAAAATATCAAAACCCAGAAACCCACCAAAAATAATGAGTTGTGGATTTTTAATTTTTAATAATTTGAATAACACCTAGAAAAAGAAATTCAGAAAATATTTAAATAACACAGATAAAAAATTCATCAAATGAATAAAAAATTAGTTGTTATATAAATATTATATCACTTTTGTAAATAATATTTTTCAATGTGTTTAGTTTGTTTTAAATGTTTACTTCAGTTTTAATTATAATGACACCCAAATAATATATTATATTTCAAATATTTATTTCTCTTAATTATTTTTTAACATCTGTAATTTTTTTTATTTGATAAATTTCAAAGATTTCTTATTTGTTTTGATTCTCTATGTATAGACTCAAAATTTCAATAATTAAATTTAGAAAGATCAAATAAAAACATATTAATGTCGGATTATAATGCATATTCAGCTTTAATTCAGTCTTCACAATCTGATTTTGTGTCCACTGAAACATTGGATACAACAAATAATCAAATCCAATCTAATAATACTAATAATATGTTATATAATACTGCTCCTGTTATATTTTTAAATCCTCAAAAGTCAGACGTTGGGCTTCTACAGAATTCTGTAGTGAGTTGATATTCTTTTAAAAATTGTTATTATAATTAATTTGTTATTTTCTAATGAAAGTTAATAATTAATTTAAAATTATAATTTATTATTATGATTTAGCTAAATATAATATTAGCTAGATATAATAACAATATAAAGTAATCACCTTAATATTAAACATTTACTTCATAAAATAGTTCTATTTGTAATTATTATCTAATAGAACAGTAATGTATCATTTCTTTCGAATTCGGTATTATCAACTTGAATATGCTTAACTTTTAAGGCAGCTATTGATAATAATACAATTATATTGCCCTGTATAATTGTTCTGTCTCTTATGTCTGTAGTATTATGATACTTTAAATTAAATATTATGATTGTATATTTGAGACTATTTTCTTAAATATTTTTGATCAAGATAAAAAAAATGATAGGGAATGGTTAATTTTGAAACGTGAGCTTGTCGAAATTTTTGGTGGCATGCAAAGATTGAAAGTTTTGTGTATTGCTAAAGAACGTTTGATGCCACCATCCACGTTCATGATGGCTTCTATAGTTTCGGAATTCAATATAAATATTGACACTGTCTCATTTTCGAAAACAAGAATTAAAGTCGTATCTAATAACTGGGTTATTGCTATATTTTTGATTTAAGTTTTGCAAATAATATATCGAATAATTATTTTTTATTTAAATGGAACTACTTGTGGTTTATATTAACAATTGAGGTTGCATGCTACCACCGTTCGATTTATAGAATAATTTGGGTTATAACATTGTTCAAGGTTTGGAAGCTTCCACTGTATACAAGTCGAGGATTCCATATAGGTTAAGTTTTCCACATAACTTGAATGCCATAACTTAATATTACGTCTGATATATTTAATTCAATTATTGTGGATTTACGAGCATTTTAATTTAATGATTATATTACTAATTTTAATCGGTAGCTGATAAATGGAATATAAATTCATTTTATTTTTTATAGAATTGAACTAACGGTTATTATTACCAACTCGATATTTTAGATTAAAATGCTTGCAACTCCAGTCTCTTCCCATTTAAGCATAATGTATAAAAATATAGAAATAAAAAACATTTATTAACTAGTAAAAGAACCCGTTTAAAATTTTTTAATCATATATTTACATTAAATTATTTAATTGAATTAATTTCTCAAATGAAGCTACCGTTACCATAACTTAGGAAGAACTGAAATCATTGTGTTAAATGTTTTTTAAAATAATTTTTATATCTATCAACAGTTGTACAAATTATTTTTTGTCTTAATAAAATAAACAATGCATCATACAATAAAGAAATATTGATTTTCGGGTAACAAAATAGAGAAATTACATAATAAATCTGAAAAATATTTTATCTTACCTGTCATATAACTAGTCAATTTCATTACCCAAAATCATAAAAATATTACAATTTCTATCAAACCAGTGAAAAAAATAGAATTGAAATCCATTTTACTCATTCTAAAACCCATGCTAAGATTAAGGATCTTGTCCGTTTAGTTTGTGTCACAAGGATGCTATAAATTATGATTCTTCGATAAAATAATGTAAAACAACCATAATTATATATAATTGACTCCACTCTAATTTATTATTAAAATAATAGCAAAATCAAGCTAAAATGATTATAAATTTGTGTAATTCAATTAAATTAAATGTTTGAATTAAGTTTTATGGGTAGTATTAGAAACTAATTTTACTATAACTTAATAAGAATTGGTTTGTGAAGCTTAATTACCTTCTGATAATTCCATGCAGCAAATTGAGTATTGCTAGAGCATCACAGAATAATTATTACTAATAACAACTCTCTTAATTCACTTACAGCTACAATAATAATTACATTCAATCAACCGAGAATCAATGAACTCACTACTTACCAGCTCTGCATACTATCTAGAAATTAATCAACTCGAATTACTAAATAACTATAATACCATATATAAATAAATATAAACCTAATAACACTACAAATTCGTAACCTTTTCTGTTGATTACCATTACTGAGTAACTGACTAAACTATACTACAACTTTTTTGCCCAATAACTATTCACACAAAACCTAGAATTAACAATGAATCCTGAAATATGCGCAAATCTACATATTAAATTTGATTATCTTGTTCATATAAACGATTTAATGTCAATAGGTTCCTTATGACTATAGGTTCCTTCAAACATCTGAAAGATTACCGGAACCTTTTATGCACGAAAGAGTACTTTTAATTAAGACCAATTTATTTTTGAACTTGATTAAAACGCTACTTTTTATTAATAAGCAAAAGTGTACTATGTGAATTTCCGTTAAAAGCTTCCAATAACTGAGAAGGTTGATTACCCTAGAGTAACTATATAATAGTATAAACTTATAAAATAATATAAATCAGTGGTTCTCAGTGGCGTAAATGGGTTTTTGACGACCTTAGTTAATTAATTTTTGGCGCCCTTAGCAAATTTCAGCTTTGCGACTTTTTCAATTGTTAGAAAAAATAATTGAATTTCTTTTATTTTATTTTTGAAGATAATTACGTAGTGTGACAGTCATGCAACGTGGATATCAAAAATGCCAAGCCGTTGCTACGCCACTGGTTCCCCTTCAGTTAACGCTGAAGCATTTTAGGTGGGGGTAGCGAATTACTAGGGAATTGGGAGCTTTCAAGCGGTCTTGGGGGTAGTTGGCCGCTCATAGAAGAAATCAAGAAAAATACTTTAAAATTAATAATTTTTGTGATTTTGTAATGAAATCATTAGAAATTTAAATTCTGAATTATAATTTATCTTATTACATTTGCACAGCAGATAAGTCTCAACAGCTAAGTATGTTGGACAACTATTACGCAATTTATTCAGTCCAGCCCGTTTTGAGATGACTTTAAGTATTTGCAAGGATTTGTACAATGCTGATCAATGCATTATAAGGTGCTATTTACGTCGAAAATATCAGATGACTTGAACGGGAAAATTTTACAATGAGAAGACATTAAATAATTTTGTCTTGCAAAGTGGGAATCTTTTGATCTGGACTTTTCAACACCATGATAAAACCCTATGATTGCCCTTGGTGATCATAATTCCCTCTCATGTTCATCGAACCCAATATCTCAAATTCGCTTGAAATCCACATTTTGGATTCCATTACATTCTGCTATATTTGATAATTATTTTCGCTTATAAATCATATTTTCAGATGAATGATGGATCAACTTATCTGACCATTCAAACTCAACCAAATACCGGTGCCTCTGAACTCAGTGGAGCAAAAATTTTGAATACTCCAATTATAATTCAAAGTTCTCCTTCTCTACCAATTCAAACTTCACAATATCAACAATCAACTTCTACTATAAATGTACAGCCGAACAGCAACACAGTAACCTCATTAACTCCAAGTCAACTGCAGAGTCTATCGTATCTAATGCAAACCCAAATTACTCCCCAGTTCATACAGACGTCTAATGGGCTTATTCAATTGATACCACATGGGTTAATAGCAGCACAAACTTCTAACGCTCAAATACAGAACCATAACCAAGATCAACAATTATTATCTTCACAAATAGCAACGTTACCAACTCTCGGCTGGTCGCTTAATAACTTTAATTCATCAAATAATCAAATATCAATTGATAATCAGGTATGGAAATAAATAAATTTGAGCCTCGATTAATGCAAGTAATGCGTCCCGCAAAACTACATATATAATATCGTTTTGGATATACGGTTGCTATGCGATTGTCATGATAATAAGTGTCAATATCAATAATTGTCATGGCTACCAATGACTTGCGTATTTGACATATATTTCCCAAACTCGAGCGACCTGGATTTGACAATATAATCCTACAAATTCGATAACAAATTTCCACATATTGCAAATGATTGGATAATTTATAGAATATAAAAAATGACAAATAATAATAATTAAATGTTTCCGTAAAATCTTGCACTAATCGAGGCTTCATTGTGTATTTAATTGATAATATCGATTTATAAATCAGACATTTTAATCATGAATTCATTACCCGCGTGTTAGCGTCTACACATCTCCGGTAATATTGCAAATCAATTATTGCTTTAGTAAAATCTTTCTATTGATGGAAAACTGATAAAATAAATAGGATAAAGATATATCCAAAGTTTTGAACCGTGATGGCCTGATTTTTTGAAGGTTTTAGTAGAACGTATGATTATACAATAAGAAATCGATTGTGCCTTATCTGCATTAGCCATTGATATGGCCTGTTTCCAGTTGGATATAAATAAGCCTGAACTAGTAAAAACGAATTTCCAATGCTGACTTTATTCAAAATCAAAAGGAATCCCCGTAAATTTGAAATTATTTGCTTTGTGTTTACTTTTTTAATCATCATTTGTTTCCAGTTTAATTCTAATTAATTATAAACTGTTTTTTTTTATTTTTATATTAATTAATATAAACTAATGGTTTCCCGGGTAACTGCATGTTTCATGTTGATTAAAAACAAAATATGATAATTTTAGAGTATTAAAGAATCAATTCAAAACACAGCAAATGCAATTTCGATTTGATTTTCAGTTACAGAAATATCAACTAAAAATCTTAAAATCTAATGAAATATTTTGTCAAAATCAATAAAAAAGCAATTTTTAAAAATCGAAAATTCACAGCAAAACTCGTCAGTAGCAGGTACAAGGCAGCACATTAAATTTCTCATCAAATTATCTTAAAGGGAACTAAATTCCTTTTATGCATTGTTATAACAGAAAACGGTAACGGGTTCTTTAATTTGGATGGAAAATGCATTTAAAAATATACAGTAAAGTACTGTGGTCAATGCCCCTCTGCTATATATTGTTCTGAGCCTTTAAGCACCCACGTGATGTAATTAACCATAAACTTACATTTTAACCTTATATAAACCTTAAAATCTGACCCTGAATGACCTTGACATATTATGTCATAACCGAACTTGGTGTATTGGTTTATATGGTGTTAGGGGTTTTGGCACAGAACTGACAGAGACGTTTTTTTTTAATAAGAATGTTTTAAGAAACTTAAATTATGAAATTAAACAACATCCAATCAAAAGGCAGATAATTCAAAAATTTAAATGTTCACAATTTTTGTTTTTAATAAACTTGAAATCTCGAGCCAAAGGCTAACCATATCATTTACTAATTATAATAATTATTCTGGCCTCGACAATAAAAGCAGTTTCATTAATTGCATCCGTAATTTAATAATTTACAGCTAGATTATAATATTTATATATTCAAATTGCTTTCGGTGTGTTTGTTGGGTTATTATTTGTAAATTCGGTTATCCTCTGACGCCTCGTGTTCTTTTCACAATAAATAACTTAGACTCAACACAGAATTAATTTTATTCACAATTTATCACAAATACAACTTGTCCACTGATTTGCACCTTCCTACCCACGCTGACTGTAGTAGTTTGCCCAATGAAAAATCGCCTTGTCTGGCACGTTATTTTAATTTAAATTCACTCAAAGTTATTAATTTTGGTTTCTGGCTTACGCTGATTTCTCAAATCACAATTCTCTATTCGTAGTTTTCTTCGACCAACTGACAATTCATCGTATATCGAGTTCTGTTTTTATAGTGTCTCTTTGAAAACATTTTAATTTTTAGTTCACAATCTTTGAAATTCGAAGTTAGTTGTCTTTTAAATCTGGATAATTGTTTTTGAACATCTGATTTTCTCGGTCGGTTCTTGCAGTACTTTATCTGAATAACTTTAATTGTTTTATTTGCTGTACAGCTTTCTGTACAGCTTGGGTTTTTACATGTTTCGGGCTTTCCTCATCACTTGGGTTCTCCATTAGGGGATTAATTACTTTTTTTCGTTTTTTGCCTATAACGTTCCTTGGGGACCCTTCAATAAATTTTTATTATTATATATGAGTTGGTTTTCAGATTTACCCTTCAACCATACCCGTTCCCCCCGATCAATATTAATTTTATAAATTTTTAATTTTCTACTTTTTTTGTTCATTTTCGATTTTTGTGCCATATTTTTATAACAACCCTAACAGTATTGCGTTACCCAAATAAGTTATTGTACTTATAAACGGCATGTAGATAAAATTCTAAACTAGCATGCTATTTGTTACGGGGAAATGATTGGTTCTATTACCATATTATTGTGTGTTTGTTTGTAAAATTGTACCCTCGAATCCTTAATTATTAATTTGAAAACTCTATTATAGTAGGATATGAGCCCGTAAAATATAGGTCTTTCCTCTTAGATATATGTTTAAGTAGGTCAAAAAGTAGGTCATATATAATTTGTTTAAATACTATTGTAATTAAATAAAACTTTTTTTTGAATTAGGCCGATTTTATGGATTAAATTAATAATAGATGTGTAGTGGCAAATATGGACTTTTATTTTGTATTGTTTTATCTTTCTTTGTAGTTTAATATTCTAGTCCATTTTCTTTTATGTAACATGTTAGTTTTCTTGTTATATTTTTGTACTAAACTGTCAAATAGATTGATAAACCTAGCTAGTGACAGTCAATGGATTAAAATCACTTGTACAACATAAACTTCGGAGATTCAGTACAATTTTTGTATATGGCTTTTTTATCGAAAGCCTAAAATACTCTCTAACTATTTCCAAAATGTACTTTTTAAAATAATTAAAAATCGCTTCATTTAAACAAACAATGAAAATAAAAATTGAACGCTTCCCTAAAAGTTTTTTTTATATTAATTGTTTAAATGATGTGATTTTCATTATTTTTTTTCAAAAAGAATTTTTGGCTCTGGAAAATAGATTTGCACTGAATCACTTACCGATAAAAAACCCTAAAAATAATAGATTTTTTAATTAAGTTTTTTGTTGAAATGAGTCCAATTTAAATACAAGTAATATTGATCAAAAATGTGTTACGCGCTTAACATTAAATTCAATATTTGTAATAAGATCTTGGATTTTAAAACTGCTTCAATTCTAACACCGATAATGACCACACAATATGGATGTTTTTACTATATCAGTTTGAGAATTCCTTAATGTAGATAAGCACAAATTTATAAAAGATTTCAAAGCATTAGACAACAGAAAAATCTCAATGAAAATTTTATGTAAGTCAGCACAGTTTTATCAAAATTTTTCCAAGGCATATACATATGTATTGAATGGGGTTTGTAGGTTCATGGACAGTAATGGCACCCTATACCATCGTTTAAGAGGAGTATTTGCTATCATGGCAGTGTCCGGTAAATAGCAGATATATTTATCTAGTGATTCTAATCGAATGTCCGCCACTGATTGCATGATAAAACCAAATTTTTTAAAACCGTAAAACACAAATAAGTCTTGAACCACGTATTATGACACAATGATAAGATTTCGAGCAATCATTCCCAGAGGTTTCCAATGTGGTCGATATGGGTCACTAGGCATCGAAATAGCATTGATTGTGTCGATGTTTGAGTAAATTTAGAATCATTTTGATACTAATGAGTTTTTTAGTCCTATCATAACGATTTGATTAATAGTAAGGCGGGAGGGTCGATAAAAACGGTTTTGCAGACGTTTACTACCAAAAGAATTCTAATATAATCCTCGATTGCTTATATAGACGCTTGCTCTTACCGATTCTCAAACAACTGGTAGCAACCCTATTTTACCAGAAACGACTTATATAGAACATGCTTCAATAAATTCAATGCTCTGCTAATATTAATCCATATTAGTTGGGCCCTAATCGATAAATATAACGTGGAAACTATTCACTTCATACATATATCCTTAATACTGAAAAAATCGATTTAAATAGTGTTTATGAACTTAAAGACACAAATGAAAGTCATTGATTGTTCTGCTGATATCTAAATAATATCTGAAGTGAATGGATCTATTTCAGCTGGTATCATCGATGAAAATTGTTATGAGCGCAGTGCAGTGTAGATATTTAAACAAATAATGTTTCATAATTTTATTGAATAAAAATTTCACAGTATCTAAAATTATTGATTGCATGATGTGTATACAGTTTTATATTCTATGAATAGGTTTATAGCGGATTTATTGAATTTTATATTTCAATTTTAATAAACTTATATAATAAAATGAAATAAGTTCTAAAATCAAGGCAATCGCCACTAATCAATTAATGATGAGAATCGTTACTAGATTAGTAATTTGGGTTAATGTCAAACTTTAAATGTAATTTAAATTGTTGAGTTGTTTCTGTATGATTAATATTGATTATTATAATTTTAATATTTCTTTTCAAAAATAAGTTTCAGATATGATGAAAAATTTCCTCGTCGTTAAAATTACCTATAGTAAATACAGAAATTCCTAGAAAAAATTAAACATTTCATTTATTGATTTATAAATTGTTACAAATTTTCAGATTATGACAGCACTTGCTTCTTGATAGGATAAAACAAAAATTATCAGTTAAAATTTATAATCTACTTATTATAAATAGTACATTATAATCCTTTTTCAGCTACACCAAATTCAACTGAACAATTTGGGAATACCCCAATTAATTCCTTTGCAGCAAATTATTCAACCAAACAATGCATTTTTCAATCAAAATGATGATCAAAATCAAATTGCATCGACTATTGTAGATCTTAATACAAATGGAAACTCAAAAAAATCCAATGAACTTCAAAATAAAAAAGGATCTCGAAGAAAGCGAAAACCAACGAATAAAACCACAGTCGATTCTTCACAACTGGCAAGCCCTCTGGCTCACCCAACCAGTACAAATGAAGTATTGAAAGAAGTTGCCGAAAGCAGTAGTGGAAAAGTGTCGTCTAATATCCACAGTTCCGGTGAACCAAACACCTTATTCGACAATAAAGGCCGACCTTTTAGTTTTCTTTGTCCAGAGTGTCCGAAAAAATTCACACTGAATTCACGTCTAAATGCACACATGAGATGTCACACAGGAATGCGCCCATTTACGTGCAATGTTTGCGCATTTTCCTTTACTCAAAAAAGCTATTTGATCAGACATGCTGCTGTCCATAAAGAAGAACGTCCATTTCATTGTGAAAAATGCCAAAAGAGTTATAAGCACTATGGATCATTGGCAAATCATAGGAAATTACACAGAAAGGATGAGAAAAATGATTCAGAAATGTTAAATGAAGTAAAAATTGAACAGTCTGTTTCCTATAACGGTAAACCTTCAATCGTAATGAGTAACTGTAACGAATTTTCTAATAATAATCAAAATTTCGAAACCGGTAGCAGAATGCAACACGATATGAATGAATCCAACACTTTCTCGATAACCTCATCAGTGCATTCAACGACTGGAGGAAGTGGTGGATATATAAAAGATATAGAACTCTATCCGATTACTATATCTCACATGAATGACGATGAAAATAAAACGGGAAATTTGTTTTTTCAAAGCCAACAGCATGATCTAAATTATAAAAACACCTTTACCAATAGTATGATTGATATGACGTCAAATAGTCTCCAGGATCAAACGCCAAATGAAGTATCTTCTGCACATCAAATATTTCCGACAAGTGAAAAAAGTCGCTCACCTTATCTTGTTTAAAATAATTATTCAGTTTAGGAATGGTGCTCCTGTTATTATTTCTCATGTGCCTTTATTTTTTTAAACGTTTTGTTCACGTTTTAGTTTCTATTATATTTTTTCATTGTTAATTTAATGCTCCATTGATCATAGAGTAAATTATTAAATTTATTGCATTGGAATAATTTTAAAAATTTGTTAACGCATTTTATAATTCATTGTGTATTGCTTATTTTTGTAATTTGACTGCTAATAGTTCTCAACGTACTGTATCATTTTTGTACAGTTAATATGATGCAATAACTTTTTCCATAATTTAAACTTAATTCTATATATTTCTAGATTTTCATAATTAAGATAGTTTTAATTTTTTAGTATATAATATTATGTATACTGGTAAATTTTTGCAGTATTATGCATGTGTACAACTGATTTGAGTGCCTCGTTTTAGAAATGTAAATATGAATTTAAAAGGTGCTTTTTGATTAATGCCTTACGGTCATGCTTTGTCATATTTTAATATTATTTAGCTGTTTATTGTACTTATAAAGCGTGTTATATATAAATAAAATAATTGCTTCGAACTTTATTTTTTATGAAAATTTTAACAATATTTATATATATTTATTAACTGAAGTAAAAATTAGACAATTATATTAACATATTTAACTGAAAATTCACACAATATTTCTATTTGAAATCTTATTTAGCAAAATAAAATATTTGCTTAAAATATTCAACTCAACATAAATGAAAGATAATTATTGCCACTGCATTATAATTTTGAGTTATACTCGAGACGTTTCAAATTTAAATGTCTTGACTTCAGAGATGTAAGACAATTTTTATAGCACAGAGGTTAGAATATTTAATGAAGTTCATTAAGTGTTGTTTCAATTATTGATCTGAGACTAGCGGCACTCCCAAACTTTAACAATCTGATCGACACTTCCAGTTACCACATAGGGAGAATTGCGATGAAAATCTAAATTATTTAATTATGTCAATTTTTAACAAATAAAATATTTACAGTATAAAAAACTGGTCATTTTATTATGTGGTGGAATAAATTTGAAATAAGTAACAATATTTAATTAATGTCATTCTTATTTATACACTAATTTTTTAATAAACTTTAAATTTTCAGTTGGGAAAAAATATTGAATATTTCCCATTAACTGCTATTACAGAGTGTACTTTAAACTTTATTGATTTTTCAACTCATGATTTTACAAACCAGTATCAGGAACAAAATAATCACTGTTATATAAAATATATAACTAAATAGAAACTTTCACAACAAATAAGCTTTTATTTTTAATACCCTTTCATTTTCTAAAATCAATTCTATCTCGATTTCATATTTTCAATCAACGGTCGTATTTAATAATCTGATGGAATGATAGAATTCCCCGTTTAGAATCTATTTCTTCATACCCATTTTCATCATCCACACAATGATATTCCATGTTTTAAAGAAACATTTATAAATATGATATTGATGCCAATAGAATATATTAAAAAAATTTATAAAAAATATCGTTCAATTTCCATAAAGCCTGTTTAATAAAGCGATTTACGTGTTGACCATATAACTTTAGAGTCTTTGAAATCGGTTTCAGGTGGAAAGTAAGAAATAAAAATTTATAACTTTGATTTCCTACAATGTTCCTTTTGAAAATGGATGCTTCCTTATTAAAATTCTGATTTGATAAATGATCACATTTTTACAATACAGCCACTTAAAAATTTTACCATGCTGCTATATTATTGAATTCTTCATTCAATCATTATCTAAACTAGTTCAGTTTTAATCGATTTTAAGTGCTAATTACAGATTTAGAGAAAACCACATACCATGAAACATTATATATGTAAATAGTTCCTCCATGACCAGGAAATCAAATTTAATGATCCCGTGGTTTCAAACGCAATATAATATTTCACTGCATTTAATTGGTGGATTTATTTATCTTATTTCTGTCAAACCCGGAAGCAAGTTTATAATCTGTCACGATTTATTAGGGTTACCTTATAATATATATGTTGATAAATATAATACCGACAAATCCAATAATCATATAAAAGTAAGCACCTATCGTTGTAACAAAATGATCATGTGCTTCCAATGTTTTTTGGCATCGTCGATTTTTTAAATCCCATATGCGTATAGTCTTATCGTCTGATGCACTGAGAAGAAATTTTCCCTGTGGATGAAATACAAGCTCTTGAACCCAATTATTATGGCCAATCTGAAAATCGATAATTTACTACAATCAATAAAGTCACAACTCCATACTAAATTGAAAAGGCAAACGCCCGTATTAGTATCCCACAACCTAATCGTTCTATCACGAGAACCTGATGCAAGTAAATGGCAGCCACTCATTTTATAACCATCCAATTTATTAGACGAATCCCCATTGGAGGTCATCTGTTTGTCATCCAATAAAGCCTGATTGGTTTCCATGTGAATTTTTTGTCCACCCCATACGATACACTGCACAACATGCTCATGCTCACGAAAGTCGAATTTGCACTCTTTATTGGCCATAGACCACACGCGGACGGAATTATCATTCGAGCATGATGCTATGAGAGACCCGTCAAAATTTGGTTTGACAACACGCACCCAATCGCTATGTCCTTCAAACGTCTGGACACAGTATCCAGTAGATACTTCCCATAATTTAATGGTCTTGTCACGACTAGCTGATAATAGATGGTCACCTGAAGGCATAAATGATACGCCCGATACATTGTGGTCATGCCCGGATAGAGTTTTCACACAGGTAAATTCTACAAAATCCCACAATTTGATTTGCATATCAGCTGAACACGAGGCAAGCAATTTTCCACTAGGATCAAAAGCAAGATCCTGGACATGATTAGTATGACCCCGAAGTGTTCTTTCGTAATCTCCAGATTCATAATCCCATATCTAAATATGAAAATAATTTTACAAATAAATAAATAAATTACAATGTATATTTAATTCACTATAATAATAAAAAACAATAAATCCGAACCAAGCCTAAAACCGTTGCCACTTAACCATACACCAAAACTGATCAAAAACCTATCATTGGCAGACATCCGACAATTGGTTCTCAGTGTTATAATATAAGCACAGCTCGGTTCATAATTGACTCATACTAGTGTGTTAAAGAAATTATTTATGAATTTCATATTGTCAGGATTTTTCAAATATTACAATTCACATAGAATTGAATTAAGAAAAAGTCACCGAAAGAAAACAAGTTGAATGGAATAATCCCTAAAGATTGTCAAATGAGAAGGAAATGTAATCAGAAGTGTTGATTGTTGTTTAGCAACTCCATTGAGACGGATTTTTCTTTAAAAAATCTTTCGTACTAATCTAACGCTTTGAATGTCAGATTTCCAGTAGTCATATTAAGGTAATTGGAATATACAGTCTACGTCGGAATCGGAAAGAGTGGCAAATTAACCGGAAAGAACAGTGTTTTTCAATTAGGACACTTTGATGTCAAAAACCAATAATTTAAACACCAGAATAGAAATATCCATATTCAGTTTTATGAACCGATGTCGACTTTATCAAATCATGAAATTATACGATCTACAAATAATCGTCATTTATCTTATACCCACCCTTACATTTACCTGATCGGCTTCACGCAAGATGCACCGGCACATTTACACACAATTATATTCCTTGTTCAGCATGATACTTTTGATACTCGATAATCCACCGGTCTCACAATCATTCATTTCTAACCGTTTATTTTATTCATTAAATAATCTTTATTCCGACATTCTTAATCATACTTCTGTAGGTTTTCTTGTCTTACGAAATAGGAATTACCTTTATTTTTTGCGTCATTAATGTATGTGTATCATGAAGTTATGATACATTAATTGATGTTGGTAATTGGTAAGTCCATGCTGACTATTTGAAAGTAATTGCAATTTTCATTTATACTCTACAGTTAATTAGTACAATCGAGAATTTACTGTCACTGTCGCATTAAGTCAATATAACAACATTAAAGGATCCCAGCATTTGTACAAATATGTACATCATGACAGCTCAGTGGAATTGCGTGTGTGTGAAATTCGAAGAAAACGAAAGTAGACGAAATTCAGTTAACTATGGTCATTTTCATTTGGCTCATCCTCCAACTTCACAAGATTTAGAGAAAGAGCTGGTGATATAGATGATAAATATTCCGAAACAAGAAGCAAGTTTTACTGATATAGTTGTAACTGAGAAAGCAAAAGAAATGTGCAGTAGATTGGAGATTCATAACCTGAAATTTAAGCAGATGAAGAGCATCAATACCTATAGAAATGATTCTAAGTTGCGGTAGGCTATTTTATGGATATCCTTAGTTCATTTGGTCGGTTGGAAGAAAGTAGGAAATAAATACTCTATTTAGAATTTTAAAAATGAAGGGCGTTTGAAATATCCAGATTCAGACACGCCAGCAATCACAAGTCTTATAAATATCGATGTTTGGTTGGATAAAAATTGGTTTTAAGATGTTCACATAAAAATAAACTCAATGGAATCAAATCTGGCAAACCGATGAGTAGCATCCGGTTGAAACACTATTTTCTATCGGATTCTTTATATCATATATACTTACAATGTCACGAGTGTTTTAATTGCACGTGGGCTTTATAATATAATCAAGGTAACACCCCTACAAAACAGGTTTTATCAACGGAGAAAAATAAAAACAAAGTTTTCTCGACTAGTATTACGTTTAAAAGGTATAGTGGAGGTGGAAGGAAAATAAGGATTAAAGCTCTAGAACAGATAATTGCGGATGAAATTATCAAGATGAGGATTCAAAACATAAAAGTTACAAGGTCGTTTGTAGCAGATTGAGATAGACAGTTAGCTAAAGAATACAAAACCTCCAAATAGTATCACTTTTAAACATTTTTAATTGTTGTTCATGATATGATTCCAGTAGTATCAGAGATACTATTAGGAGTTATCCTTAATATGCATTAGATACCATATTGTATCAATGAGTTGATAGGCTTAAAGCTTCATCAATAATCAGCACATCTGCTTCTTTTATTTTGCTGAACACAGGTGATGAAGGTTACATGTTAGAGGCGAGAATGTTATTTGTTTATGTAAACGGCAGCGACTGTGATCCCCAATTGGGAATCGATTTTTGAATGTAAAAAATATTAATTTTTAAAACCTCGGTGGCAACGGATTAAATGCATTATTAGTATTGCGATATTTATTCAATTATTAAAAAATCCATACTACGAAATCAATAATAAATATTGCATTATGGACAACCATAATTAATTATATATTAAGATGATTATATATATATATATATGTATGAATATACGCACAATTATTTAGTAATTGTAGTCAGGGCAGCTCAAGAAATATTTTCCAAGCAGTGCGCCCTAGATGAACTTTTACGTAGCGCCTACATTAAAGAATGTCAACTATAATATTATGTTTTAATCATTTCCATTTCTTAATTCAATGTGTAGGTATTTCATAATAAATTTTCTATTAAGATTTTCCCCAGATTTTCGTTAATTTCCCAATTCCACTAGATGGAGCTGAAATTCCTTGATTCTCGGATCACTGATTTACTGTATTAATTAGTACAAAAAAAATGAATTCGTATAGTTTTTCAGATAGTTGTCTGATAAGCCTATCTGTTTGATAATGTAGTAAGGTTAGATTGATGCAATATGTCACTAAATAATTTTTATTTCAATATCCGATAAATAATTTATAAAAATATTTATACGCCTTCAAAAATTTAGCGCCCCAGGCAGCCGCCTAACTCGCCTATGCGGTAGAGCCGCCCCTGATTGTAGTCTGCTTATTATAATTGAAATTGCATTGACAAATATCAAAGGCAGTTGAAAATAAAACCATCAAGAGTAGTGCTAAATCATACACGCGTATTATATTCGAGATTTCACCGGTGATTTGTAGTACCAATGGCAAGATTGCAATATGAGTGATTCCTTATAAACTGCTTGAAAGTGTAACTCAGTGGTTAATAGATTTCCTCGGCCGCATAATACTGGTTGTTATTGACACAAAATGGAAACCATAAACAATCGATTTGTATGCCAAATTTTCTTTCGTTGATGTTATTATTTAACAATTCAGCAATGTCCACTGGCATAACATTTGTCTGGGAAATGATTTCCCTAGGATTACAGATGAATTTGTGGATAATTTACAATTATTCATCTATTCAAACCGAGGGAAACGGTGAGCAATTGAGGAAAATCGATAAGATGATTATCATAATTGGAATCGTGACAAAATTTATCACTTCATATCGATATCAATATTGATTCGCTCAATATCTCGCCATTTCCCTGCGTAATAATCGATACCGAGCAACAGTGAAGACCTTTAACGTAGCAGGAAACTCATGAACTAACTAAATAATGATTTAATAAACTATATTGTCAGCTCGCGTTGAGTTGTGTGAAACGTATCTAACACTAAATATAGTAGGAAAAGTGAAATAATTATACTAACCAAACAAATTCCCAGTATTAACCAAAACACGGAGCGATTATTTCATTTTAAAACAGAAACTGTGTAATTATTTCCATTTATACTCGTTTTTAAAACAAATTATTTGCATTATATATTTAATTCCTGGTATTTCGGAAGTAATTAAGTTTTTCAATACCGTATTTCAATATATTATGCAACAAGAACCGGTTTATCAAATTTATAGCAATTAATCGATATATAACCTTTATCGTGGCATCTTCACTTCCAGATACAAAGACATTATATAATGGATGAAAGCGCACACAAGTTATAGATGCTCTGTGGCCTTTAAGAACATGTCTGGCTGGAATTCTAGGAAGCCAATCTACGGATGATGATTTCCTGCCTTTAAAAGTTGCATTTGATATTACGTCATGTGTTTTCTTTTTTGGTTTCTTGAAGCTGACTCTCCAAATCATTAACCTATGTAATAAGGTATAAAAAAATTGGCAAAAATTATATACTTTTTTTTGTAAACGAATAACTGATGTCCACTTTTTTTCAAGAAGTCCTGAAAATTTTTTATCAATTTCCCCTAACTGCATATATTAATTATAAAGAAGTAAATATCAATTATTTACAATTTTGGCTTCTCCTTTAAATATGGCATAAGTTTCCTTGTATCCATTATCAATCAAATATTCAGCAATAGACTTGTTCCTAAATCAATTCATAAAAAATTGTTTTATTTAAAGCTTACAATTCTTCAATTTGCCGTTCTGACAAAACCATTTCTAAAAATAATTTAATTAAACTTTACCAGAAAAAATTAAATAATTTTTTTTTTACATTTCAATATTTAATTTATTATTTAGTTATCCTTTGAAGTCACAAAATATTTTGATATTTAATATATATAAACAAAACCTATTTAGACGTAATTAAAATATTTTTAAAACTAAAATGAAATGTATCCAATGTTTAACTTAACTTACTATAAAGAGAATTAATGAAAAATAACCCAATATCACATTGAATTTGTAAATGATAGTTAAATATATTTCATAAAATGATAAATCTTTAACCCTTTTTAAGAAAGTGCTGGGCTTCTGATGGGTAAAAAGATATGTGGGTTAATGGTTTGTTGCTTTGTAACCCGTACATACAAAGTTTTCCGCCATCCAATAGTTACCCGTTGCGAGGCAACGTTGGTAATGTAACCGATGGTTATGAGACCGCTGGTGGGTTACCGGGGTTCGCTGCTTGTTTAAACCATCCTGTTGTTACCCTGGTAACGCCATATAAATATTACTTCGACTACCACTCGGCACCCATTGCTAGGCAACGTTGGAAATGTGTTCGAGTGGGTGGATTGTCCGCAAAAAGTGAGCATTATTACTAATACTGTAATTGCTCGGACAACCCTGGGGTTCAACGAGCTGTCGTTAGAAGACCTATGCTCGCTTTATTCTGTCCCCTATGTGTAAATTCAAAATTCATGCTGACCAGTAGGAGAAGAACACTATTTCGAGGACCCGTGAGAGTATTCACGACTTTCCGACGACCATTCCATTTATAATCATATCGGGAACATACTATCTTGGATTTAATCACAATTACGATTCTATTTATTAAAATAACAGAAAAATAATTAATATGTCATGTCAGTCATTTAAATCGCTTTGTCCAGTAGACGTGCGGCTCTGCGGCGGGCACGTTCTTTGCGTCCCGGCCGGTGACTGCTTGATGAAACTGTCGAAGAATGTGCGGCCGGTGCGGATTCATGGATCGGATTCTGGTAGGACAACTGGGATGGGGCGAAGATAAGCGGGTAAGTTACCGCTTGCCCCTCCCGACTTGCAGCCAGAGCGACTTCTAGCCCTCGGATTTGTGTCCGGAAACTCTGATTTAATTGCCGCTCTTCCGCCCAACCCTTTTGAGCAGCTGTTAGGCGTTGGTAGGTAGATTTGAGTCTGGACGGATCCACCCAGGTAGATTTCACTTGTTGCACTTCCCTGGTGAGTTGGATTATTTGTTCTTAGAGGGATTTGTTGGCCTGCTGGACTCGGGATAATTCCTGTTGCAATAATTGAATGGGTTCCATGGCTAATAAAAATAAGGTTAAGTATGGTGATTTATGACATGGGTGTGATCACGCCATATTAGCGTTACTTCAAACAAAATTCGTATAACAATGGGATAATGACAAATTTTTAATCCGGTAGAAAACAAAACAAAGACAATTTACAAATTTAGTCTTAAATATCAATGAACAAACAACAACATAAAATCACAATTCACCAATTTAGTTCTAATTATCCATAAACAAATAGTAAAATGAAATCAAATCGTCACAAATCAAAAAAAATGGATTTTCTTTAGGGGAATCGGCTCGCTACCCACTCTTCGGGTGTGTAGCCTGAGATCGCCATCGTTGGTCTTTTGGTGTTGCGGGTTCGGGCCGCATTGGTTGGTGGGATCTAGTCCGGGGAGATCTGGTGGGGGTGCCAGTAGGAGTCAGCGATCCGACCCGCCAGCAAATCTTCCTCTACATTCGCCAGATGCTGGCGAGCTCGGGTCACCTGCAAATCCATGTCTTGTTGTTGAACCACCAGATTCTCCAATTGCTGCCGGGCCTGCTGATAAATTTCCTCTGACGGGCTCCATTGGGTGGACGTCCCCATTCCCAGATTATCCCGGTCGAGGAATTTCGACGGAGGGAAGTCGGGACATTTTTCTTGCCGGTATTGGGCCCAAGCCCATCTCCAGCGATCTGCGAGAGAAATTGTGGAGTTGATGGCTAAAAGTAAATATCATTAACGTGAGTAACCGCCTATGGGGCGCCTTCATAAATCATTGTGTTTATTATTCCGTTACTTTACTCTGGTGCATGTGTAATACGAGATCCAATATTGGTCCGCAAATCATTAATTCCATTAAATAGTTTATGCGCAACAACAATTTTTTCTCCATTATATTTTCTAGATAGTTTTTTACTGTCTCCTGTCTAAGTCGCCAATTATGATGCATCGAATGGGAACCCCAAATTTAAGCGTAAGCTCCTTCACGAATATTTCGAGGCTTGATGGTCAAAAATTCCTATCTCCTTCCGCGTTTTTACTGCCATCATCTCAAAAACCTGGGGATATTACGAAGATCAAATAGATTCGAACTTTAATTTGGACGTGGGGTCGGTAGTTCCCAGCTTTCTATTCTGCTAACAACTCGAAAAATTTTTTTGCGGCTAAGGGGATATTGTTTCGTTATTTACCAATCGTGGTTTAGGTGATTTAATTAATTATGTTAAATAGACCAATTATTATACATTATAAATAAAACCATTTAATGATATTAAGATAAGATAAATAAATAACATGAACGAATAAAATTCGAAATAAATTACCAGTAGTTGCGGGGGTCAATTCCCCTGATCCTTCTCCTTCCGAGGACATTCCGATTTCCTCGTTATCTCGTCTGAATTTAGCGAAAATTCCATGATCATAAAGTAAACTTTCCAATAAGAATAATCGATTTATTTCGGAGAATCTCAGTGCACTGGAAATGTTTAGGTTAATAATTACCAATCGATTGTCGTATTGTAATATTTATATTAATGGCACTATTCGTATGTGGGTTGTGTATCCTGCCGGAAATGTCGGAATTATACTGGTGGATCGGTAAATATGATTATTGTGGAATGAAATGATCAATGGTCGACTATTCAAAACTTTGTAACTATTGATTTTCGGCGATTATTGATAATTCGGAATTCTATCTCGTTACACGATTGGGTAAGTTCTTTTTCTATTAATTTTCCTCACGTTAACAATTCTTTTTAGACAATGTTGTATGTCTCCGTTTATCATGTTGAGAGTGGTTTAGAAAACAATTCGTATTTATGTTATCCAGATCAATTGAAATTATTTTACCTGGGGCATTGTGCTAGTTATATCAGTGCTACATATTCTGTAAATGGTTAGTGCTTTAATTAATTTATTTTCGCATAATTTTGTTGAAGTTATAGGAGTTCGGGAGTTCTATCATTACCAGCATCTTATGCGAATTTTGGAAGGATTATTTTGATACGTTTACTGGAATTAATTGATCTGCTCGACGAGTTTTGTTTTATTGCTTTACCCGACTTAACTGAACCCAATGATGTTCATTTTGTTTCTACAATTATATTTTAATCAAATTCAATTGTTCTATGAGATTATTCAGAAAAATGCGTTTACTCGCCATACTGGGGAATGTACTTTGACTTGGAGCTAGTTTACTTTACTGAAATTAGTGGGTGAGTTGGGTTCAATTACTATAATTACGTATTAGTCGGGTTTTTCCTCAATTATTTAATTAATTTATGATTCCTTTTTTTTAAGTCCATACTAATTATCAGTTTATGAGAAAAATCATCATTGAGTTACATAGCGGCGTTGCGTCGAACTTGATTAAATGTTTTACTTTGCTAGGGGTTTGAAACGATTTATTTAATAATGATTATAAATCTACAAATTTAGGGTTCAATCGAATTTATCAATTTATTCCATCTCAGATTAACAATTTTAATTTATCAACGATCTCATATTAACTTTTTATCAAGGATTTTATTTTATTTCATAACAACGATTTCGTATTAATTTATTTATATCAACGATTTCGTATTAATTTATTCCCCGTACCATTTCCCTTTAATAAGCCTTAGGCGCATATTGTGTTTATATTATATTTAATGAGTGCCCACTGGACTACTCGATGTGATGATTTTGAGCCGTGTGTAGAATGATTTAGGTCGAATTTACAGAAATGAGAAACGAGGAAGCAGCCAAAAGACTTCTTCCTTATTTCTCTTTTCTTCTATACGGAATAATATTGACGTTCCAACCCCTGCGTTCCGCACGCCGGGTCTTCACGGGCACAGATCATTGGCGATATTCCACGCACTTACACGAGTCTGAATTGTATATTGATTTTACTAACTTGCGATGTGTCTTGGCTGTGGGCCGGAAAAATTTCAACAAATAGGTTAATTAATTTTATGAAAAACAAATTTTTAACATTATAAATATTTATTAATATATATCAAAAGCAAAATACAAAATTACTTGACCATAACAATCCATTCCATTAAAAAATTTTCATAAAAATACATCTCCCCCCACGCCGACATCCAAGCAGAGCTCTACCGAGGTTGCAAGGATGTGACGTGGAGAGAGAGTTCCAAATAAACTATTTCTCACCTAAAAATTCGAATAGATAAAAGTTTAAAACGGTTTCAAAAATAGTTCTAAAACAGTTAAAATTTTGTTAAATTTTATGGTTAGAATTTATGTGAAAATGCATCGGTATTTATACCTATTTTCTGTCCCTAACCTTGCATGTTAATTTTGATGTAGTAAAACAAAATTCGACCTTGTTATTTTCTAGTGTATTCTCTTCTTTATTTTATTATTTTTTTTAATTTATTTTAATAATTTTTTATTTGGAATTTTTGTTGAATTATTTCTAATTCAAATTCTTTGATTTAAATTTCATTTTCATGAACTTTTATTAATTTATCAAATTTCGGTCGAATTTGTTGGGTTTTCGTGTTATGTTTGTGTTTGTATCGTGCGGATCTTGTTGCATTTTATTATTATTTTAATTAATTTTTATGTTTATTATTTTATATTTAATTATCGTTTTCTCATATTTTGTTAGGGTTTAATTGATGTTTTAATAGGTTTATTTTAAATTTGCATGTTATGTTTGCATGTGTGTTACCGATCCATTTAAACATTTTCCAAGGCCGTTTGTGTTCTGGCCCAACACCGCCAAAGGTGAGCTCTGCTCTCAGAACTGCTAAGGCCCGGCCTCATGTTGAGTTGAACAACCTGTCGTTAGAAGACTTATGCTCAATGTTCTCTTCCTATCCAATGTGATGTTTGTAATGTTTAACCTTGACCCCATGCATGTAACGTTTCTTGCCCCCAATGGTTACCCGTTGCTGAGCAACGTTGGTATTGTAACCACTTGACTTGGAAGTTGGTAACGCGCAACGCCTAGCATGTTCCACCTTACCTGGATGTCGTAGTGAAGGTTTCGCCACTAGCTTGGTGGCGTCAGTAGTCTCTCTATATGCTAACTGAGCCGGCGCAAATACGAGTGGATACGTTACGGTATTGCCCTCTTGTCAAGCCATTAACGCCACTTCTAAACTGCGGATTTGCGTCTTCTGTGCCTGGCAGAGCTGTTTTTTCTTTGTCCATCCACGCTGTGCGGCATTCAACTTTTGGTACAGCTACTTCACCGTGGTTGGCTCTACCCATGTTGATTTGATCTTTTGAATCTCCGGTGATATTTGTAGCGATTGTCGGCGCAATTCTGCATTTTCCCGGCGTGAGCGCACTAATTCTCTGCTCAAAGTGTTGGGTGAATCGATATCTATAATCAAGTAATTTATTAGAAATTGATACAACTTTATTTGTAGAGTTTTCTCTTTAGTTTTGATAAATCTAACATTAACCTATTGGCAAAAGGCTCATTAAATATCTGTCCTACTAGGCCGTGACCATTATTTTATTATTCGACTAATGTTATTTTCCATCTTAAAAATTCAATAACAGTTATGCAAAAAATAAAGAGAAAACAATTAAAATCCAATGTTTATTGATTAAGACATATTAGCGTCGGATCGAGCTTAGGTAATGATTGTTTTGATATCGTCTCGGCCTTTCACGAGCATTCGGATGATCCCGTCTTACATTGGTATTGCGGTATTCGCCTCGCATTTCTTTAGAAAGAATTCTCCTCGGAACGACCACATTCATCGGGTGGATAGTTTCTCCAACACTGGGTTATTCAGCTCATAGGATATGCCATACGACGGGGGCATATCCGTCGGCACTCGGAATTCTGCCGGCAGCGATATCGGCGTTCACTCTGACCAAGTGATATCTGGCCATCTCCACTTGGCGATCAGCTTGCTTCTGCCGTTCCTCGAGACTGGTTAATATAAATTCGGCACGGCTCCGGTTCTCCCGGGTCTGATTCCGTCCCGGTTATCTTTTGATTGCTACATGCGGGAGGTCCACATCATCATAGACATTCAAACCACTTCCTCTGAATTTCCGCACAGGCGAGATCGAAAAACCCGCGTCCCACATTGCTTGTCTGCATCTCGCGGCAGAGTGAGCAGGGAAGCGTACGGTGATTCACGAAGCATCGATCCACGACTCATCTAAGACATACATTGGATAATGTGACTGGTTATTATGAAAATAATTTGTCGGAGTGGCGTTATTCGTGCAGTTTTCATTAAGTAAGTTAGCCTAGCACAGTACTTATTATCTGTTATCCTGCGTACTACTGAGCCTTATGAGCTTATACCTCGACTTAATCTGGATGTAGGTGTGAGTAACTCGTGGGTTTTTGCTTTCATTTCCTTGACGAAGGTTCTGCGGTATATGGAAAAAAATCATGACTACCTAAGCTTCAATTACTTTGCTTACAGATAGTTATCATTGGGTATCTGATGATTGGGTAGTCATAGCGAGGCATAATTATCACATATTTTCTGATTCTCATTGTAAGCATAGGCAAATAGTTTCATTGAGCAAATAAAAAAATTTGATAATAAATCATTAATTCATTTATTAAATATTATAAACATTAGAGGATCTCTCCGGTAGGTCGGTATCCAGGATCTGATTCACTTCTCTTCCCAGGTTGTGATAGGCATAGTACCGTTATTATGTAGTGCCTAACTAGATTAACTAGATTATCGACGTTTTAGGCTGTTACCTGATTTACGTGGAATTTTATTGATCTGCATTGTGGATTAATTGTTTGCTTAGTTGATTTATTTGCAATTCATGATCAGAATATTTTAGTAAGCACTCCAGCTCTGCCGCTGCCCATCAACCTCTTACCCTTGCAGCCGATGCTCGCCCCTGTCGAACCACGAATCATGCACCCTCCGCAGCCGCCGGCGTCCATCCACCATCTCTCCGATGGTCGATCACAGTCTACCAAACGCACGGACGCCATCCCAATCCCCCGCTCAACTCCATCACAACTCCTCGATACGCTGCACGAAATCGCCGCGAAGATTCGGAGTCATCATCATCCGCTGCCTGTGACAACTCGGTCACCGGCCACACCCGATTGCAACTGCTCTCTCACCAACGGAACGCGTCAACTCTCCACGGTGACATCTATCATACTCAGCTCCACCACTCGCCGCAATCCCATTCATCACTGATGGAATGTTTCGGACTACTTTGGGTATGTTTATTTTATTCATTTTATTACTCAATATTACTAATTCATTTACTCTATTATTTGAATGATATGGGGTTCCTTGTTAATTGTTCACAAATGTTGATAGTTTAATAATTGACTTCAATCATAGGGTCACGATCATTATTGCACGGCAATTTTTGAAATTATTTTGGGCCTATCCTTTTAATTACTTTTTATGGGGTGTCTATTCGTTTTTTGGGTTCTCTCATCGTCCAATTTTCTCCTTTCGACTCTAGATACCATCTTATTAATTTCAGAGACTTTCTATGGATTTTATATTTTGGTCGGTTAGTTTCCACGGAGGTTATGGTTAATTCTAATCTTCATTTTTATTTTTGAAATTATTTATACTTTACGTTTATTGTTATGACAAGGTTAGCGCTTTCAATACATTTAAGCGTCTGCTATTTACTTATGTCTATTATTCTGGTCCTTACACCTTGCTCGTTAATCTGTATAATGCTTTAACTTGTTACCTCCCTTTATTTATTTAATTATTTATCCATCTCTGGCGGTTTAACTAATCGTCAGTAGATTGTTAACATTGAAACTATGAACTTGGTTAATTTTACAATTTTTGCATTTTAATTTAATTTTTATTTTGTAACGTAACAACAATTTTCTACACTTTCCACACTCCCATCCCTTATTTGATCTTAGGGTTCTTTGTATCGATGTTAGAATATTACGAGTGTCCACTGGACTACTCGGTGTTTTGATTTTAAGCCGCTATGATATAATTTTAGGTCGATTTTATAGGAATTGGGCGGTCAAGGAACAGCCAAAAGACTACCCTCTTACCTCCCGAATTCCACTACAACGGATGATATTGACGTTCGGGTTCCTGCGTTGCTCACGCCGGAACCTTCACGCGCACGAGTTATTGGCGATGAACCACACAGCTCGATTGGGGTGTGTAGATTTTAATTACTTGTGGTGTTGTTTCGGAAAAACTTCGACAAATAAAACATGTTTCATTGAAGCATTTATTCATAGTATAGTCTGCATATCACAAATAGCATAATTTGGCATCATCATTGGCATACAAATAACGTTTTCTCATACGAGTGTCAAGTAGTGCCTACGTTTAAATTGCTTGAACACTGTATGGAAAAGTTTTTCTAGATTGTCCGTTCACGAGCGTAGAAACGAGTTTTCGATTTCTCAAAATTAGATTTGAGTTAAAAGAAGTCAAAAGATTGTTTTTTTTATGATTAAAATTCTGCGAAAATGAATCGGTATATATACCTGTTCTGTGACCCTAACCTTGCTTGTAAATTTTAGTACAGTAAAACAAAATTTGACCTAACTCTAATTTTATTATTTTCATGATTTAATTTGACAATTTAATTTTTAACTTTTAATTGGATTGTTTCCAGTCCAAATTATTTAATTCTAGTTTTAACTTTCATGAACTCTTGCTTCTTTAAGTAAATTGTCGATTTTCGGTCAAATTCTTGTGTTTTCATGTTATTTCTGTGTTTATTTCGTGCGGATCTTGGTGCATCTTGTTATTATTTTAATTTATTTTTATGTTTTCTATTTTCAATTTTAATTATTTCTTTCTCGTATTTTACAGTGGTTAGTTGATGTTTTAAGGGTCATATTTTAAATCTGCGTATTGTGTTTGCGTGCTATTACCAATTCATTTAAACAAAACCTTGTTCTGGCCCAACACCAAGAAGACTGTGATGCATATTGAAGAATCAAACTTTATTTAAACATCTTATTTAAACATTTATTATTACGACAAATAAGACAAGGTTTTATGAGCAGTTAAACATCAGGATTAAATAGTTCGGTTGTAAGTTGTAAGCAATTGTAATTGACGACGACGGGCACATTCTAATTTTCGGGGGTCGGGTTGGGATCGTTTGGCTTTCAATGAAATATCTGTTCGATGTGTCTCTTGATGTGCAAGTTGAGCCGTGGCAAAGACCAACGGGTACGTTACGACATTGCCATCCTGAAAAGCCGATAGAGCCACTTCTAACCCGCAGATCTGTGTTTGTTGTGCTTGTACCAGCTGTTTTTCTTCGGTCCAGCTTCTCTGTGCAGCCGTTAGTCGCTGGTAGATTTTCGTTGCCCGAGCTGGCTCGACCTATGTGGATTTGACCTCCTGAATCTCACGACTCATCTGGAGGAGTTGAGCACTCAACTCTGAATTCTCCCGGCGATACTTTGTCAGTTCTTTATTCAATGAACGTATATGGTCCATTTCTATAATTCGAAATTAGCCATCACAGAAAATTTTTATAATATTAGTATAAGTTAACATTATTATTTAATTGCTTATCATTGTATATGTCATTGAGATATAGAAAACATGAATAAAAATAATAAAATTTTAAAATTATCAAAATGAATTTAAAGTTTGAAAAAAGTACAAATCAATATTATTCGGAGTGAAAAAGTGGTAACCGGTGGCAAATTTGATTGTAAAGACGAATAAAATACTATTAGACTGAAATAAGGTATATTGCAGGGTCGGGGAGCCCAGAAACAACTTAATTAATTAATTAAATTATTTACCGACGAACCCATTAATCAAGGGCCGCCGAGCTGAACGTCAGCTTAATGCGTTTCTCGGCATTAGTGAAACGGACAATAAATTGTCCGAAATGGAAAATGGGTTCCCCAGCAGTAATCCAGATTAATGGGAATCCAAAAACAATAAAAGCAACTGACAACAAAATAAGTTGCCAGTTGGTCGAAGAGAGAATCTAACGAGTTGAAGGAAACGAGTGAAGAGCAGTAAATCGATAAAGTTAATCAGATTGCAGTTGAACTTACATCATGATACCCTTAGGATGTGTACGAGAAATAAATTATTGTGTATCGTGGTGAATATTTGTCAATAAAGATTTCTTTGTTGGGATTTTGTCTTATTGTTTATTGAACACAAGGAGTCGGATCGAGAGACTTATTCATTGACGAATATTTAATATCCCAACAATTTGGTGAGCCCGACGTGATCTGAATTGTCTGTGAAAAGCTTCTAAAGCGCAACCAAAGCTTTGTGAAAACTGTAGTATATTGAAAAAGAGAAATCTAAACTTTGAAAAGTGTTAATATCAGACGTTCTAAATTGGAAAATAAACGAGAACTGTACAATTTACGAAGCAAGCAACGAATAGAGATTCCTATGAGCAGCAATAATTCAACTTCGTCGACAACTACAGCACCAATAGTTTCAACATCAGCAGCGACAGTCAGAGATACAAATGATTATGCAAGTTGTCAAAAATTACCAATAAACAAGTACGGAGGAGATCCTGTAGAATTTGCTGACTTCATGGGCGAATATTACATGTATGCAACGGCCTACGGGTGGGCTCAAGTAATGATGGTACAGCGATTGCCACTTTATCTCAAAGGGGCAACACGAGAGGTATGGCAGCAGTTGGACAAAAAGAACATTGGAAATGACTGGTCAAAGTTAAAAGATGAACTTGCAAATAAATTAATCGGTGGCGATATAAAACGCATAATAAGACAAAAAGTTTATAACAGAGTTCAAAGATCAGACGAGTCGGTAAGTGAATTTGCTCATTACTTAACAACACTCGCAGATAAAGCGTTTTAAGTCAAACAGGAACAACCAGATACTGTAAAAAAAATCAGAGAGTTGCTACAAGACCGATTTCTAATGGGCGTTGACAAGGAGATCCGAAAAGCTCTATGCTACGTAGACTTCAATAATTTCGATGACTTAGTGAAAAAGGCAATGCGAATCGAATTAAATCTAAAGAGTACCGAAAAGAAAGCGCAGATCATTAGCGCCAGTGAAAAATGACCAATTTCAAAGAACTATCAGTCAATCGCCGAAGTTCAGAAATAAATTTGATTTTAATAGATCAATAGCTAATGTTCAGAGTTCCAACAATGGAAAAACAATTCAATGCGATATTTGTCGAAAGATGAGACATTATGCCAATCAGTGTTGGTACAAGGATAACACCCAGAAAAGCCCAAATAGGTGATGCCAGATTGAGTGAAACGCAATAATGACCGGAACTACCAAAAGCCAAGCTACAATATCCAACGAGTAACTGACAATCTGTAATGTTTCAATTGTGGAACAGAGGTTATATTTTGAGAAATTGTCGATCAAAATCTAGATCTCCATCAACATCTCTATCGCCACAAAAAGATAAAGTAAACCTAAACGGTCAAGTCCAATGCTATTCGAGTAAAAGTTATGGACATATGGCAAGATCGTGCCCAAAAAATGCTAAAAAAAGATTTCAAAAACCAATTCTAAAAACGTCTATTCGATTTCAAGGGGATGCTTCATCAATGAGCAATATGACATATGTACAAGATGACAATTATAAAGAGATTATGGAAAATGAGCTGAGAAATATGTCGAAAATTAAATTTGCTAATGTCGAAATTTGAATCTGACGACGAGCTTGAAGGCCATATGATATCCGAAACAGCTATATAATCTCCAGGAACGGAAAGCGACAATAATTCAATAAAGGATAATTTAGAAAATGAAAAAGCTGCAATATTGATCATGAGGATAGAAAAGTTGTTGGAAAACAGAGATATTAACGCTTCAAAATTGATGCAGGGAATGCAAGAGCTATGCGAGATGTCGTTGAGTATCAGAAAACTTAAAACAGTGATTAAATTGTGCGCTGATTGGTATGAATTGGATTCGCAGGTGAAGGACGAGATCGAAGTTTTGATGGTAAAACTTGGTAGAGAATTTCGAGCAAAAGAATGGTTAAATTTAATTTTATATATATATATATATATATATATATATATATATATCAGATAAAGACAATGAATTTTAAAAATGTCTAGGTTGTGCAGCGTATAGCAGAGTAAAAGATTTAAAACAATAATTGCAACAAGAAATAAAAGGGACAATGATTGAGTTAGAATTTAAAAGGAGATATTCAAAAGACGATGAATTTTTAGTTGATTGTGGATTAATTCCAGGTGTTAAAAATGAGTTAAAAATGATGATTATAACTAGCGTGTCAGAAGATATGGAAGACAATGCAAGAAGAATTAAAAATGATTTTACAGATGCGTTATTAATAGTTGATGAATATAAGAATTAGGTGTAATTAATAATTCTGAATTCAAGGTAGAAAATAAAATAAAAATTGTTGATTGTATACGACCATACTTATATGATAAAACCAGATGTAGTGAAAAGTTGGAAAAAATGTTACGAAAAATGGGTCACAAGCTCAGAGAGGCAAGAGTAGAAATTGAACCGATGGAAATTGCACTAGAAAATGAAGGTTATAAAGAAATAGAGTATGCTCAGGAACATTGGTGTGAAAAAGTTTTGAAATTGAGAAAACGAGCGGTTGAAGTTATAGGTAGTGATGGAATTATGATATTAAAATATAATGGAGAATAACTGGATGATGACTAATATTTATTTGATTGCGGATGTATGCCACATGAACTAGATGAGGACGGATATTTAAGTACCAGAGTGAACTTCGTGAATCATATAATCGCGTCAAAAATATATATCATAAGTATAAATAGTCGGTATATGGAAAATGAGAGGGACGAAAAGAAAAGGGCAGTTAAAAATGAGGAACACAAGGAAATAGAAATTGATGAGATAAGAGTAGTAAAAATGTTAGACGAATTAGAAGTTAATGAAGTCGTTAAAATAAAGGAATTAATTGTCATTAACGAAAACGATGAATCAAGGATTGTTGATGAAGTAAGAAATAAGTTGGAAATAAGTAAAAATGAAGTTGAATATGAAGTAGAAATAGAGAAACTCGAGGTTGTGGACGAATTAACAATGAGAGAGGTTGATAGAGCTAATGAAAATGAAGTAGAAAAAGGCAGATGTTTAAACAAAATTAAAGTAAATTGGGTAAAAATAGTTCAAATGGAAAATGAGATTGATATTATGAGGAGAAATCTAAAGGGGTTTATAAAAAAGAGGGGTATCCAACTTTCGAATTTGAAGCAGAAATAAAAGATTATTTAAAGGAAATTAGTGAAATTTTGAGAGGTCGACTTTTAGAAGTAGTACAAAAATATGGTGAATCAGATGATTTTTGTGATATAAAAGTGATTGAAAAGTTAATTAAATGTGGAATAAACAGAGAATCGGTAGTAAATGGGTTGATATTTATCGTTTTTGGAAGTGGGAACGCATGCTTATATGAAGCTAGATAAAATAGAAAATTTTATAAATAAAGCAGCTCAGATATTGAATAAAAGTTTTAGGAATTGGATTAAAGATAATGGAGGTTGGGAAAATATATTATCGTTATGTAAAATGGAAAGAGAATGAAGAAATGTATAGTTTTCAGCTGAAAAAGCTGAATAGAAAAGTCCCGAAGCTTGGTTTTACCAACCTCTCCTAAGAGTAGGTATAATCCATATGGATAAGCAGAAACTTGGCGGTTTTAGCTGTTTTTATATATCAATAACCGTAAACAAATTTGCCTCTCCCATTTGATCGAACATTTTCTGCGGGACTGGTATTGGGAACATATCTTTTCTTGTTACCTGATTTAACTTTCTATAATCCACGCAAAATCGCAATTCACGATCTTTCTTTTTAACGACCACAATCGATGATGAAAATGGTGATGAACTATCTCGTATCAATCCGAAATCTTTCATTGACTTAATTTGCCTGTTACTTCCTCTTGATGTACATATGGTATTCTATATGGTCTCAATTTTATTGGTGTTTCGTCCAGTAAAGGAATTTTGTGCTCAATGATTTGAGTTAAACCCAAATTGTATTCGTGCCTTGCAAATACTTCTCGATATTTATGTAATAATTCCATAAATCTTAGTCTTTGACTTTCCGTTAAATCGGTATTGTTGACTCGTGGTTCTTTATAGATCTTTATATTTCTAGGTAATAATTTTTTTTATGATAAATGGTACAATCAATTTAAAGTGAAAAAGGAAGATAAACGAAAAACTGCTTTATCAGATGGCAAAGGACTCTATGAATTTAACGTATTACCGTTTGAGTTAACGGGAGCACCAGCTACATTTCAGCGAGGTATGAATTTCATTCTACGAGACTTGCCACACGCACTGGTATATATTGACGATATTATCGTATTTTCAACGTGTTTTGACGAACATCTAATAGACTTCAAAGTAGTATTTAAAAGACTGCGAAAAGCCAATCTAAAAATAAAACCCTCAAAATGTTAGTGTGGAAAATCGGAAGTCGTTTATGTGGACAGATTATTTCTCGTAAAAGATTGCAGCCCAACCCAGATAATGTAATAAAAATCAGAGACTATCTAGTCCCAAAGAATATAGATCAAATCTGACAATTTCTGAAATTGGCAAGCTATTATCGAAAATTTATTAAAGATTTTTCTCATATTGCACAACCTCTTAACGTGCTACTGAAAAAACAAAGTAAATTTGTATGGAAAAAATTCCAACAAGAAGCATTTGATGTATTGAAAGAAAGTCTGACAATGCAGCCAATTTTGAAATGCCCAGGTTTTAAAAAATCTTTTATCGTCATGACCGATGCTAGTAATTTTGCATTTGGTGCAGTTTTATGGCAACAAGTTGAAGGCGAAAAGGATCACGTGATTGATTATGCGAGTAGAACATTGAAACATCACGAAAAGAATTACTCTACAATAGAAAAAGAAACGTTAGCATTAGTATATGGCATCACTACATTTCGACAATATTTAGTTGGCAGAAAGTTTTAGTATTGACAGATCACAATCCACTGCAGTGGCTCATGAAGCATAGAGATTCGGCGAGCAAATTAATAAGATGGTCTATAGCCTTACAAGAAAACGATTTTGAAATGAAATATCGGACAGGAAAAGATAATGCAAACGTGGATATCATGTCACGTATTCCAGTTGAGGAAGGAACAAAGTACGAAAATACAATATTCGCTGTATTGAGAGCGGCATGTAATATGAAAGAACTGCAAGCTAATCAAGAAGAAGATGAGGAAGTAAATCAATTACGGAAGCACGCGGTTACGATCAAAAAAGAGAGTGACTGGAAGTATGTGATGGAAGAGAACCATAAATATGTCATTCATGAAGGACTGCTCAAATGTGTAAAAAACGGTAACTTATTAATGGTAGTACCGGCGAAATATCGAGAAACATTGTTATTGGCATATCACGATGGAGCGCTTGGTGGACATCTATCGTCCAGAAAAACATATTCTAGACTGAGATTGAAATATCATTGGGAAACAATGGAACGAGATGTAAAGCAGTGGTGCAATACTTTCAAAATATGCCTAACTCGTAGAAATACGGGAAAGAAAATCTAAGTTCCCTTGAAACCTAAGCCAATTCCGTCGGAACCAATGGAAATGACAGCAATGGATAAACAATAAATGGGAATAAATATATTGTAGTCTTCTGTGATTATTTAACAAAATAGGCGGAAGCTTACGCAATGCAGAATCAGAAAGCAGAAACAGTTTCTAGAATATTTGTTGAGAATATTATTTTCAGATATGGTTCACCTAAGAAATTATTAACTGATCAAGGTGCAAATTTTCAGAGCGATCTATTTAAATCAATTACGGAATTATTTGGGATTCTAAAACTTTGTACGTTACCGTATCACCCGCAAACAGACGGACTAGTCGAGAGGTTTAATGGTACCTAAATTAGTATGATATCGTCCTATGTAAATCGAAACCAAAAGGATTTGGAACTATTTATAAAACCATGTCTGTTCGCATACAGAAATTCAATAAACAAAAGTACTGGAGAAACACTGTTTTATCTATTGTATCTGAGATGAAACAACATGCCTATTGATTTGGAATATCAACCTCCAGTCACACAGTATATGGAAATTCCAAACTATGAAGCTATGATGCAAGAGAGACTGCAATCAGCGTGGAAACAATCAGGACTCAAAATCAATTACAATCAGGAGAGTTACAAAGACCAGTATGATAAACGAGCGCATGAACATGGCATAAAAAGGGAGATTTAGTGTATTTAAACAAACCCGAACCAACAAAAGGACTGTCAAAAAATTACAAAGACCATTCAAAGGACTGTATACTGTATGTGATACAACAGAAACCAACTTAAAGTTATGACCGATGAGAAACAAAAAGGCAGAAACAATAGTGTGGGGTTGGTGGTGTTTATAACCTTGACCTCTTTTCATACAATTAACCAATGGTTCTGAGACCGTTAAAGGTGAGCTTTGTTTCCAAAACTGCTAAGACCCTGTCTGCAGCTGGTCCAGCGAGCTACCAATAGAAGGTATGTGCTCGTCTTGCTTTTAGGTCCCTTACTTTCTTCACATTTTTACTCGTGTAATTCCTGACTCGCATGTTATATAAATTCACTTTTCTTAGTACGCTGTTTGAATCATTAAAACACCCAAGTATTTATTTATGCTACAAAATGAAGTACATTAAATATCAAAGAAAGGTCACGAGGATTGTTCAGCGAGTGATTGAGGCGCTTCCTGCGCTCGTGCTCGGCCTTTCTCGGCCTTGTGTGCGTTTTAGGTTTACCAGGTGCCTTCCTTGGCTGGTCCGATCCTTGATAGGTCACCGGCACGGGAGCAAACACCAAGGGTTAAGTGAAGGCACTCTCTTCTTGGCTTGCTGCAACGGCTGTTTCCAATCCCCGAATTTGGATTTTTTGGGCATGGTTCAAGCCCTTCTCTTCCTGCCAGCTCTTCTGAGCCGCCGTCAATCGTTGGTAGAGCTTCTTCATCTGCGCGGGCTCTACCCAGGTTGCCTTTATCTGTTGAAGCTCTCGACTGAGCTGAATGCACTGTTGGTGGAGACTGGTATTCTCCCTTCTCAACATCTTCAGTTCATTGCGGATATCTCTTATCGCTTCCATTACTAAATCGAAATTATGGTCAAATATATATTTCAATGTACCTTCTCTATCTACCATCATTCAATAATTACTATTATTAAATACATATAGTTTAATATTAATCACAATTTTAATCCATTCTACATTTTCTGTGATAAATTTTTTATTCCTATATCAAGAATTATTTTCCCTCGTGCTTTAACAGATTAACTCGAATCTCATCTTATAAATTTCGTAAATGTTCAATGTCAATCAGAGGCATAAACAAAATTTGCGTAAAACATTTATTTTCACCACAAAGATATCAGTTCTTCATCACTATAGTTATGGTTGTACTTTCTGGTGATGATTTGTGGATCGGGTTTCTCTCCGGAACGGGCGTCGGGTATACGCATGTTCCTCATCTCGTTGTTCCAGATTTTGTAGGATTTCCACCTGTAATATTTTCTTTGGTACGGCCAGGTGTACCGGTCCTTCTATCTTGAGCAGCATATGGTCTTCAGGATCCAAGGTCACTGGATAATCTGGTAGGTGGCCCTCAGAGCTCGGAATCAGGCCGCTGGATATGTCGGCGTTGATCCTCGCTAGACTTTGGCACTGGTTGGCTGCCTTCCAACGGAATTTACTCTCGAATTATTCATACTGTTGCAGTTGAAACTCAGCCTCGTGCCGTATCTCACGAGTCGGATTGCGCCCTGGCTCTCTTTTGATAACCATAATGGGAATCTCGACATCTTAATCCGATATTGATTTTCGATGGAGCCACTCTGGAGTTCCATACGTCACGAGTGAATAGACCCGATCCCATAGCGCCTGACGTTATCTTCTTGCGAATCTGCTAGGGATCGTCAGATTGGTTCTATTTTCGTCATTCTAATCGTATCGAGAATTACCTGCTGTTAACGAAATTTAATGTTATTCATAATCTTAATCAGCATTATTATCAATCATGAATATATTGAATTGGATACACAATCAAAACAAAAACAACTTTAAAAACTTCATGGTTAGCCAAGTGGTTACAAAGGCAAAACGAAAATAAGATTATCCCATTTACTGACAAAAAATAAAACGAGTAAGGGTTTTGAACTAGTCAAAATTTTGGTCAGCATTTCACCCAATACACTTAGTAGGATTAAAAGTTAAGTGGGGCGACTTCATCATTTAAGTAAGTATACTTTTAGGTTATAAATATGCTCCGTTATTTCATCTTTGCTCAATTTGAGTTTGTCATTTCGAACTAAGTAATCTTACTTTTTTGTTGATCAAACACGAGAAAAACATTTCACACTGGGTCCAATACCCTTCAATTCGAGAGCAGACAACACTACACTTCATCATTGATTAATTCAGTTTTATAGGGTATAATACCTTCGTCTACGTTCGATGTTAACCATTGTTGGAGTACCTACTATGCACGAGGAATAGTTTTAACCTATTTTAATTATTAAATAAAAATAATCCTACTATGATAATTTAGAATTAACGTTAATATTTACATTATTTATTACATAGTTAGCTTACGAAAAAAATACAAAGACAACAAAAAAAATCAAATTTATACCCTTTATTAACCGAAATTTGTATTAATAAAACATAAAACTTGGATCTTCATAGTAAAATGGCTCTCACCCGACTCATGGTTCTCCAGCGTATACTGAGGTCCTTCATTCTTCAGGGATCTGGCTTCGTGATGGTTCACGTCTCGCTTCTTCGATAGATTGATATTGGTATTTGGCATTTAACAGATAAAATGGTGGTTGTTAAGTCCATTAGGTATTTATACCGAATTCGGTGACGGAATGACTCAGATCACACGTGATATGGTCAAGAGAATTTATTTCTATCCATGTTCGTGGCCACTACTCATTGGCCGTTAAGTAATCGTTAAATTCCAATTTCTTCACTCTGAATGAGTGCTTCTTCGAAGAATTTTTGACTCATTTTATTAGCGGCAGTTATGAGCGGTGTGCGGGTGTGCATTAATAGTAGATCTCTTCTACTCCTTCATAACCAATGCACACCAACTGTGGGCACACTGGAGTGGTGTGAATTTCCATGACACGCCAATAGTCACTGACATGTGATTATCTGATTATGCCACTCTCAGAGTTGTCATTCTTATTCTGAAATTCAGACACTTCTGAATTCCAGATCTTTATTTGAGACTCAATCAACTTTTTTGCACGTCAGTTAGTTATTCATTTGTTATTGCGCTATTATAACACTTCCATTTTAGATATTTATTGGTGATTTGATTAATCGTTGGGGTCAATGGTCAATTTATATATTATCTCGGTTAGTATTATAATTTTGTTTTCAAGGGTAGCGTTTAGGGCAAGACTATTTAATGGCAAATTATTGTTGGGTTCAAACTGTTGAATGTGTTGGGCCAGAACGTAAACGGCCTTGAAGAATGTTTAAATGGATCAGAAATACACAGGCAAACATAACATGCAAATTTAAATAAACCCTAAAAACACCAATTAAACCCTATAAAATATGAGAAAATAAGAGAATTAAATATAAATTAATAAACATAAAAATAAATTAAAATAATAACAAAATGCACCAAGATTCGCACGATACCTACACAAATACAACAAGAAAACACAACAAATTCGACGAAATTGAAAAAATTAATAAAAGTTCATTAAAATGAAATTTAAATCGAAAAATTTGAATTAGTAATAATTCAATAAAAATTCTAAATAAAAAATTATAAAAAATAAATCAAGAAATAATAAAACTAAATAATAGAATTTGCTAGAAAATAACAAGGTCGAATTTTGTTTTACTGCATCAAATTTCACATACGAGAAAATTAAGTATATATACTGATCCATTTTCACATTAAAGTTAACCAAAAAACCATTTTTGAAAAAACCAAAACCGTTTTGTTTAAAACTATTTTCGAGAACAAACATTATTTTGAATTTTTCAGGAACTCAATTATTATTTAGGTGAGAAATATTTATGGTGGAACCCTCTTTCCACGTCACGTTCATTGCATCTCAGTAGAGCTCTGCTCGGCGTCGACGTGGGGAGAGCGGTATTTTTGGTTTTATATTATGGTATATGAATTATGATTTTATGGAATGGCAAGGAATGGTAACCTGTTATTTTTGTTTTATAATTAATAAACATTATTATGCATAAATTGTTTCATATATATATTTTTTTTTTTAAATAAATCTGTCGAAATTTTTCCGGCCCACAGCCGAAACATAATGCAAGTAAATAAAATCTACACACAACTCAGATTCGTGTAAGCGCGTGGAATATCGCCAATGATCTGTGCCCGTGAAGACCCGGCGTGCGGAACGCAGGGTTGGAACGTCAATATTATCCCTATAGCTGAAGCGAGAAATAAGGAAGAAGTCTCTGGCTACTTCCTCGTTTCTCAATTCTGTAAAATCGACTTAACTCATACTACACATGGCTCAAAATCATCACACCGAGTAGTCCAGTGGGCACTCAGTAAATATAATGTAAACACAATATGCGTTTAAGGCTTATTAAAGGGGAATGGAACTGGGATTAAATTAAATGGAAATCGTTGTTATAACAAACTAGAATTAATATTCCAAATTAAATTAAATTTACGAGTCAAATAAATTGATAGAAATCATTTAATAAATAATTCATTGATTTTAATTTAATTATTGCTTAAAGTAAAGAAATTTAACTCATTAAAGTATTCATTTGATAAATAATTCATTGATTTAATTTAATTATTGCTTAAAGTAAAGAAATTTAACTCATTAAAGTATTCATCTGATAAATAATTCATTGATTTTAATTTAATTATTGCTTAAAGTAAGGATATTTAACTCATTAAATTATTATACCGTAAAGATAAGTATTTGAATAAAATAAGCAGTTTCTAAATTATGAATTACCAGTAAAATAATTATCGAGTAACCATGATTATCTTATTTATTAAATTCCATTAAACAAAATAGTTACTAAATCGAATCGATGCAATTTCTTGATCAACGAGCAAAGTCCTCCTTGATGTAACTTCAGAATTAAAACCAATCAATGTGAATTTGCGATTATCGTAAGTCCGGGGACTGAAATACAGAGAGTTATGAGTGGAACCAAGTAATTCCTCGATGAACATCCAATTCTCTTGAATAATAGAAAAATCATATTTCCATAAAAATCCAACAAAACCACGAAGTGAAAGCAGGACTTTGACTTGTTGATCAGGGAATGGAGTCATGGTTCGCAAAAAATAGATGACCAAATTAATTGAAAAGTTATATCATTCGTTAGATAAATAAGTCATTGACAAAAATTACCACAGTTAACCACTTTGAAATAAAATAATCGAAGGAATTTATTGATTAACCAAAATGATAAATAAAAATCAGCAAACGAAAAACCATTACGTAATGATCACTTTTCCCCACGCAAAACATTAAAATTCATCTTCGAAGAGTTGAACGAAGCGATGGTAAGAATTGCATAGAATTCAGCGTTAACAGAGTTGCGTTGAAAAAATCATCCCAGAAAATTTGCGACAATAAAACCGAACCCTAAAATGTAAAGATTAATAGCTAGCCGTGCAAAAAATTAAACAACTCTAAATATCAATATGACGTGAATGTTAACTCCACCAAACATCAAACAGTGAGAAATATCGACCACTGATTTTTTTCCGACCATTGTGACAAAATGACCTGATTTCCCCCAAGAACGATGAGAGAGTTCCCCAGAATATAGTTCCCATGACACAAAAAATGCCACTTAGAAACCACGATATAACTAGTGTTCCTTAAAAGTTCGATAATATTCAAAAATAATAAAGTATCTCACTCACTTGAAAATTCCTGACCATGCGAATATGAAAATTCATATAACGAATTTCACTGGATTTGAACCGACCGGATAAACAAATCTATTCACCTAAAATAAACATGATAAATTATAAACGGTATGGCAAATAAACAACCCATCGACGCATCCGGCAATTCTCCATAATAACTGAATCATAATTGACGTTCAGTTCCGGTCGCCTAACTTCAATTCATCGATTTTACACTATATGTATCATCGATGATCGATTCACTTCATTTTTCCTAATTTCTTGCAATCCACAAATCATGAATTCCATACATATTTTCGACGCGGAGCTAGAGTCCGAATATCCAACCATCACGAAAAATCTTTTAGGTAAGTTCTAATTAATTATTATTATCATGACTTTACGTAAGTATTTGAGCTATAGGAACAATAACCCGACCTGACAACACATATTCTCACCCAAACGAACATAAATCCCACCGCTCTCTCATTAAACACAACAAGTTGAACCCTTTACCTTAGGTGACCACTATAGGCCTACCTAGCCACAACTAATTGAGTCGAAAATTATTACATAAATCTGTCAAATTTCTGCCAAAAACTATGATCATCAAAGAGGACCTATGAAACTCAGTTCTGGCCGAAACATAATAACTAGCTAGAAACTATTCATTTTATTTTTCGTTTTCTTTAAATATATTTTAGGTTGACGTCATAGAATTATTTATTCGTTTTTATTATGCTTAGCAAATTAACTAGTACATATTATGATTCCAATATTATTGAAGAACCGGCATATACAAAGTAAACCCTATCATAAAAGAAATGCGACATTATTTTGCAGAGTACCAAGGATATTTTTTTTTGCTTAATGCATTCTTACGACATGAGAATAGCTGCATTACCAAATACCGTGCTCACAAAATGGGTCCAGCCACCCGTGAATTGTAATGTATTTAAATCAGGCTAGCGAGTTTTCTTGTACAAGACGAGAGCGATTTCATTTTTTTTGGCGAACTATTAAATCACCGTCCCCCACCAAAATAGAAGGAGAAAGATTGAGTAAAAATATATTTTCAATTCAGGACACACTGGAACCATGGTTGATATGCCCGCTCACACTGTAGAACAATGGAGGCAGGCCTGGAGTCGGACATACCAGGAGCGATATCCTGATGTGCCTGCGGATAACCAATCTGAGGAAATATCGCCGGAGGAGTTCATGAAGCGATTTCGGAAGGCGTCGGACGAACCCAATCCGTCACGAGATATTTTAATGCAGGCCCAAGAGCTTCTGGAAGGCCTTCTACAGCATCAGCGACAAGTCGAGGCTGATGTAGCATGGGCCACAACCTACCTAGCCAATGTCAAAGATGACCTGGCGGCCGGACGACTGGCTGATAACTACCCGCCTTCTCCAAGACCGATCCGAAATCTCAAGCGGCCGGTATTCGTGATCCCGGGATATTCTCCTGAAGAGGGAATCAAACGATTCTTCGCCGAGGAAAAAACAGTATCGATTGGAACATTTTATCGTTAGTATGGTAACATTATGATCGAATCCCAAATAAAATTGCTTCGGACTTGTTTTCTTTATTATTATAACTCTCATTTTCTAAATATGTTTAAGTAAAACTGCTCATATTTGTATTAGTCGTCATCAAATTCACCCTTACTATTTTAGAGATGGATCCCGTAAAGTTATTACAAAATGAGTTAACCCGAGCACGACAAACAAACAAGGATCTTCACGATCAACTCATACACATGGTCCGGGAAATGCAACAACTCAAGGCGACGTGGGTAAACCCCCACGAGAGTCAAGCCATTATATCAAAAATTAGCTGCAGCCCAGAAGGGGTGGGCCGAAGAGAGACAAATAGTGAAAAGCCTGAAGACTCAAATCAGGGGGCTAGAGGTAGCGTTGTCCGCCTGTCAAGAGGGAGCAGCGGTAACCTACCCTCTAGTATTCGCCCCAGCTCAATTAGCATATCGTGAAGCGAACCCGACCCCCTCCACAACGTCAATCACTGTCGAGACCCCTACTTCAATAACTCCCTCAACATCTAGTCGACGACCTGGTCGCAAGGAGCGAGCTAAGCGCCGAGCCGCTCCATTTTCTAATCAATGTGTTTCATAGATAAATAAACCATTGTCTAGCTATATTGTAGTTCCGTACTTCTCTCATTACATTTATGTCCTCGTAAGGTTTTAAAATAACATTGTGAAGGATTAAATAAAACCACCACTTATTCTTGTCTTCTCAACCTAACGCCAATAAAAACAGCTGGATAGACGATAGAAATTTAAACGCAAGGGGACCAAATAATTAAAAGCGAGCACAGGTCTTCTATCGAAAGCTCGTGAACCCGAGGATTGTCCGAGCAGCTATAGTATTAGCTAATGATACTCAATTTTTGCGGGCAATCCACCACTTGAACACATTACCAACGTTGCCTAGCAACGGGTGCCAAGTGGCAGTTAGCATTTTTTGTATGGCGTTACGGGGCAACCACGGAATAATTTAAACAAATAACGAAACCCTGTAACCCACCAAATGTATTTATTCCAAAGACGTGAAAATGGAATTATTCATCGTCTTCTATTTTTACTTTATGACGAGGTGAGATATATTTTTATGTTTTGCACTTATTTTCTATTTAAAATAAAATAGTTTATGAGTAATCGTCTTATTTTGTCTCACATTAGTTTCTATGCCTATTTACTCATGATTATTATTATATTTTACTAGTAAAACGTTCTATGTCTTATGCATGCAATATAATCGTTACTACACTTTATGAATTATTATTACGATTGGTTTTATGTTTATCTCGATGCTTTAATGATAGACGTTTTGTATTTATTGTGGTAATAAATTATTATAGTACCCTCTTTATGTTCGTGTGACTTGCGAGCTCATCTTGGATTTTATTTCATATACTATGGCGGCTTTGGTGTATTCTTGTATCTTGGTTTGGATTTCTGTGTGGTTAGTTTTATTAATAAATTATTTTTGAATTTGCCTTTTAAATTGGAATGTCTGTTGCATGTTGGTTTCATGATCTAATACGTTTATTTCATCATGTAGGTGTATCCTCTGTATGATTGTAGGGTTGATTTAAGGTCATTTTTATGGGTTTTGATTCTCTGTTTTTAGTTTTTGTGAGATAATGGATAATTTTTACTACTAGTGGAGTCATATGCTCAATTATGACTTTAGAGGTTGTTTTTAGGAATCTACTTTTAATCCGTTGGTACTAATACATTGGGTTGTCTTTTTCGAGACATTATTAGCAATTTCTGAGCGGCTAAATCTTTATATTCTTTACTAAATTTATCGTTTGATTCTTATACTGGCAAGTACCGTCTTAGGCGTATTTAGCGATTTTTATTTAATTTCACTAAATGATGGTTACATCGATTTCCGCAAGCCCCCTTCTCTTTAACCACATGTTGACCCTAAGATGTTCATGTTTTTATATTAGATTTTAAGAGTGCTCACTGGACTACTCTGTGTAGTGATTTTAGCCGATATGTGTTAAAATTTAGGTCGATATTTCGGGAGTGAGTGGACAGGGAGTCAGTCAAAACACTGGTTCCCGATTTTCCCACTGCCCCTATAAGCGAAAATGATTTGACGTTCGAGCCCGTCGTTACTCACGGCGAGGTCTCTCTCGGGCACTATCTATTGGTGGATGAACCGCACTTACACCACTTGATAGGGATATGTAATTTTAATTACTTGCTGGTGTGTGGCTGTGGGCTGGAAAAATTTTGACAGTAGTAAAACAAATTCATCTTTTCATATCATGTAATTGCCCATAATATTCTTTACATAGTTGCATCAAATTTGACCTTGACATTATTTGTCTAATCTAACTCTAATTTTTATTATTTTCTTGATTTAATTTGACAATTTATTCATTAAATTTTTTTTAAAATTATTTCTAACCAAAATTATTTTATTTTACTTCGACTTTTCGTTAGTCCTCTGCTTTTACGTAAATTGTCAATTTTTCGGTCAAATTTTATGTTATTTTGTTATTTTCATGCGGATCTTGATGTATTTTGTTATTATTTTAATTTATTTTTATGTTTTTCGATTTTATATTTTTAATTATATCTTTCTCGTATTTTAAGGCGTTTACTTGATGTTTTATGGTTCTAATTTTAAAATCTGCGTGTATGTTTGCGAGCTGTTTCCAATTCATTTAAACAAAACTTAGTGCTAGCCCAACAATAGTAGTGCATGCGAATCGTTGTTAAAAGATTCAATCAGAGGGTGAAGTGAAATATTCATTGAGATCAAAGCAAGGTAAAATAAATGATGGGCCGAATATTATACAAAATATTTACAAAAACCCCACACCATTGAATTATATGAATAAAGTATTGTTCGTGACATGCCAAGTTCGTGATTTGCCAAGGTATGCCAAAACAGAGATTGAGGTGCTTGAAAATATTCAAACATATTCAACTCTTACTCAAATTGTATGGTTATATCTTTGTAAAGAATCAGAAGAAATCGAAATTGATAATCTTGTGAGTTATTTTGAGCCTCCGAAAAAACTAGGTTATCATCAAAATATGTTCATTGCGCTGGATTTAACAATGAATTTTAAATATCCCTTGCTGATAAAACAATATGAACCTCGAAAGGATTCTGTAAGAAAACTGCATAGTTTAATCAGATTGAACGTGGGACACAAAAATTAAAAACCCACGTTGAAGTGGAACCCGTTATAAATGAAATTAACGTATATTGGCAACCAGATGAAACCCAACAAGTCAAAGTGATTTTTCAAAGCTATTCAGTCGATACCCTCAATCTGAGAAACTATTTGTAAAGAACTTTAATTTGAAATTAAATAAAACTTATAATATCGTGATTCATTATTATGAAAAATTACTTCAAGCAAATGGCATTTTTAGTGATAATAAATTGGTCGAAGTATATGTCGATCAACAGTCAATTCATTTAATAAACGAAACCAATAGAGTTGTATTCCATTACCTCAATCAAACAATTATGGCTGTCTCCAATCTAGACATCAATCAGCAAATAATGATATACTATTATGGGAAAATTCAGGCTCTACTTAACGACAAACAAAGCTGGCAAATTCTTAATTTCTTTCAGCTAAGATCAGCATCCAAAATTAAAATGGTGCACATGAAAATTAAATACTATCGACGTACAAATCAGACTGGCAGTTGGCAAGAAACATTCGTCGAAAACAAAGATGTTCAAGTTTCAGTAATCAACCAAACAAAAGATCCAATTTACCAATGCAAATCAACCAAGCACATCCTTCAACCAAAGCATGGAAAAGCCGAACAGACGATAATAAATCTTAATCAATTGTTTATAACAAAACTATATTTCTAGCTAATGATTCCGAAACAGTATTCAACCAAACCACATTACAAATCGGTAATGCTGGAACATTCTTCATAATTGTGCTCATGACAATAACTATTATCATTCTTGTCATATACATGATATTATTTTCAAAACTTATTCGAAAAAATAAACATCACGATCGTATCGACCGACCGAAACCTGCGTGGATCGTGTACGAGGAAACATTCGTCTGAGTGAGATACAATTGATAATTGCATGCTTATTTTAAATTGACATTATATCTTTCATATATATATATATATATATATATATATATATATATATATATATATTCTGATTGATGTGAATCTTTTACTATAGGGTATTCTTTGTATGTAAAAGTCAAGTGCAATCTGATTGGATAACGGGGTTAAAGAGGACAGAAAATAAAATTTATTTGAATAAGAGCAAGGGATATAATTTTAAAAGTGAAATAAAAATAAATTAGTATAATTGAAATAATTTAAAACGGTAAGAATTTATTATTAAATATTATTATTTATATCGGGATTGAAGGTGGTACCCTTCGGGTGCTTACCGACGGTCTCCAATCACAAAAAATCTAGAATTCAACAATAAATTTCTAATGTCTTTAGAGAAAATGGAGCGATGGGAAAACAGCACAAAGATGACGGACGACAATTTTCATCGGTTAAAGAAAAAATATGGAGAGCCAAAATGATTTTCGATCGAAAACAACTTGTTGATCCCAAACTGGTTCCGCGCAAATGACAGAAAAATGAAGATATTCCTATTTATTGTTCAGAGGAATTCCGGATTAAAATTAGCTGAAGAGATATAAACAAAATCTGAAAACGAATACCGGATGCACATTATCGACGGAAAAATTGAGATCTTGGATGAAAGATGGAAAATATGGAATGAAGCACAAAGATTTACATAGTGGACAATTTCAGAGGAACTGCGACAAATGATAATTAGAGCAGCATACGACAAAGCCACAATAGCATTAGAAGTGAGGATTCCGAATGCAATAAACGAGGTTCCAAAAAATCAACCCATAACCGATGAACCAGGATTCTTATCAATGAACGAGGAAATATTGCGACAGAAACACTCATTTCTGAGAAAAGACATGACCCTCGACGAAATACGTCAAAACTTTTATTCATCGATCCCGAATATGGCACTTCAGAAACACACAAGATGATTCTGTCAATGGTGGAACAGAGAGCAGAAACGAAAATAGAACCAGTACCGTTCAATAAACGCAAACCAATCCTTAAAAGGAAAGCTCCAGTGGAACAGCCAACAACCAGTACCGACATTGCTACCTTAATCGGACAAGACGAAATAATATACAATGGGAGGAAATATACGAGGAAAGAAACCATAGTCAAATATGAGTGTGGAATGGGCACATTGGAAATAAAACTTAATCGGAATATTAATTGAAAAAAAATATGCATATTTGTATTTATTTAGAAATAAATAATTAAAGTCTTTGATTGTCTTTGCCAGACCGAAAATTCCAAGGGAGTACCCCAAAAATTAATAAGCTAAATATTTTTTTTAACACCAAAACCCCAATTTTATTAAATCCCGAAATAATGCAACACCTTTAAAAATTAATTAAATGTAGAAAACACAAATAAAATAAAATGGTATATTTAAGAATTATTCGAATAATTATTATAATCAAGGTAATAAAAAACTCACCGAATTAGGACATAAAGGAAAAATAAATAAACCTGAAACACATAATGTCTCAGAGATTGTTCGGACATCATAATTAATTGAACAAATGAATGGCAATAAAGATGGCTGATTCCAAATATTATAACTAAAATTATTACTATATTTATAAAAATTTTCAATCATTAATATTATCAATTCCAAATATTATAACAATATGTAATCATAATTGGTATTATTATAATTATTAATAGTATTATTATTAGTATCAATATTATTTTCAACATTGTCATTATTATTATTATTATTATTATTATTATTATTATTATTATTATTATTATAACAGAAATATACTTCTCCTTTCTGGAAGTCATAATCCAAAGAATATTGTAATTTTCCTAAATGAACATCTTATGTTTTTTTGAGTAATAAAGAAACAACAGAAGCAATATTCCCAAACTCACAGAAAATAGGAAAATATTTAAATAATTAAATTAATAAAAATAAACAACTTATTTTGAAATCAGACAAACTTTACATAATCTTTAATTAAATAAAAAAAGTAATTACTGTGTAATAAATCATTTAAAACAAATAGGTAAATGTTCAAATTATTTTATGTCTGAATTTTGTAATATAAATTCCAATATTTCGTATAAGTTCTCACCAGAACGAAATGCATGCCAACTGGTCAACCTATAGAACAACTTAAAACCAGTTAAATAAGAAATAAAGACAACAATTCATTCTCTCTCTTTCATTTGCATTCTGCTTATATGTATGTGTGTAAAAACATTAAATATAAAAACTTTCTCCCTTGATCTCATTGGCTGGATTCCTATTTCTCATTGCATTGCAGAGTCAGTATGCATTGCATGGGAGAAGGAATAATTTCTGGCCAATCACAATCCAAAAGATGCATAATGGAAAAAAACAGAATTTTTTCTGGCAGGAAAGATAAATTACCTATTAAAGAGGCAATCAAACTCCCATTAAATGGAATTAAAATAATTTATTACCCCATAAAGGGAAAATTTTTCGGAGGGAAAAAGTGGTAACCGGTGGCAAATTTGACTGTGAAGACGAATAAAATACTATTAGACTGAAATAAGGTATATTGCAGGGTCGGGAGACCAGAAACAACTTAATTAATTAATTAAATTATTTACCGACGAACCCATTAATAAAGGGCCGCCGAGCTAAACGTCAGCTTAATGTGTTTCTCGGAATTAGTGAAGCGGGCAATAAATTGTCCGAAATGGAAAATGGTTTTCCCAACAGTAATCCAGATTAATGGGAATCCAAAAACAATAAAAGCAACTGACAACAAAATAAGTTGCCAGTTGGTCGAAGAGAGAATCTAACGAGTTGAAGGAAACGAGTGAAGAGCAGTAAATCGATAAAGTTAATCAGATTGCAGTTGAACTTACATCATGATACCCTTAGGATGTGTACGAGAAATAAATTATTGTGTATCGTGGTGAATATTTGTCAATAAAGATTTCTTTGTTGGGATTTTGTCTTATTGATTATTGAACACGAGGAGTCGGATCGAGAGACTTATTCATCGACGAATATTTAATATCCCAACATTACTTATGTTTCAGTATTGGCCTAATTCAAATTTTCCGTTTAACTTTACTAATGTAGATCAATCAGTCTAAAGTTCATAGAAATAAATAAAAATCAGAACTTTTAATTACAATTACAACTTTTATTAAACATCACACTTAACAAGTCTTGTGCTTTTATGCAAGTTAATTCTTTCGATGACCCGTTTCTCGGTTGCGGCTTTCATAGTCGAATACGTGTGTTCTCCTTCATAGTGCTGCGCACCAATCTGTTTGAGTTCTGGAGTGTGGAGGAAGCCTCTGGACATCACCATGTTAGTCGGCGCGTCAAACTCCATTAAGATTGGGTCGTCTAATTCATACGACACGCCGTAACTTGGGGCATATCCGACGGTTCTGGGAATTCGGCCTGCTGCTATATCAGCGTTCACCTTGATTAGCTGATTTCGGGCCATGGCAGTTTCTCGTTGTACTTCTTTGAATTTTACATCTAGGCTGGCCAACTTGAGTTCGGCTTTCTGATGGGCCTTTTGTGCGGGTTCCGACTCGGTTCCTGTTTGGTTGCTGCTGCCTGTAGCTCGATCTCATCATACCTGCTCCCGGGATCTATTGGCCAGTCTGATCCTCCGGCCGTAGATATCGTGTAACCCGAGTCCGAGAGCACTTGTCGGCAGCGGGTCGCTACTCGGGCTGGGATCTGGAATCGTTCTCCCAGGATCTGTTGGTTCTTCGTGCTTTATTTGCTGAATTTTAAATGAATATTAAATACTAGCTATAATTCTTGATATGAAACGGGTTCATAATTCGCTACTGATCTACTCAATATTTTCTGTCGTGGATTACTTCTCCGTTTTGCTAATATTGTATGGAAATAATTCCATTTGATTCCCTTGTAATGACTCTTGGGATTCTCAGTATGCGTCTAGTTATTCGAATACTTTACTTGAATTTGCCCTACTATGAATGTGGTAAGTTGTTTGGGTGTTTTAGTAGATAAAACGATCATTTTTTACTTATTGAGTAGTCTAATTTCATGTAATTTTACCTTTATTTGGCCAAGAATTAATGTTACCTATCCACTCATATTCTTATCAGATATGGTAACTATTGATTTCATCCGAACATTATTGTACTTCATCAGACATTGAAATCAAAAGGTTGTTTTAAATTATCAACTGGATTTTTTGGGTTATGTAGTTCATAAAGTAAAGTAATACCAAAACGTGAAGCTTTCTTATTTAATGTAATCAGGCATAATTATTTCAGCCAACGATCAGCACAATTTAATCGATGGGAGTCATGTCATTTCTTGGAGGATAATCGCAAGCGCCTATTCTAGTAGTCTTCACTTCTCGTTTCCCTTTCTGATGCTCTCTATCGTGACTCAACTCATCCCTTATTCGAATTATATTATATGTTAATGCGTAATATAGTAACATTTGCTTACACGAGAAAGGCGTTTCTCCAATTCCATGCATCTGTCTGGACTCCTAGCAATCCACTGGATGTGCGGCTCGACTTCGGATTCTTCCCGTCACTGGATTCGTGCTGATTCGTGATCTAATTACTTCTTGACTTTAAATAGAGTTCGTTTTATTCATTGCTACTGACTATTTGATACGTTACGGCATATATATAGCATTGAGCGCACAAGAGATATAATCATTGGATACCCGTCAAAAATTTCGCCCAGCAAATGAGCTGTCTTGAGTCTTCGTCTTCTTTCCCTTTCAGCTTTGCTGCGATGAAGCTTATTATGCTTCGGTTTTCTTTTACTTGTTTTTCGCAGGGAAGCATGGAGTGGATTCGATCAGAATCTGGGGTGGTGCTTTCTGCTGTGCTTGGATGAATCCCGATCTCGTTTCGAATGACCTCTTTCAATCTTAACTGTTGATTTTCTTTCTTCAACTTCTCTAGCTATACTTTTAACAAGTCATTATACTGGATAAACTTCTTTGCCTGTTCCTGCTGCGTTTATGTCTTTTCCATCCTCGGCATCTTCAGATCATTGATTCTGCTCGCTGACTTTTCTCCAGTGCCTCGTTGTGATAATGGGTTACGTCTTGTCAGAACTTCTCCATTCCCAAAGTTTTATTTTGCTTTTGTTTCACTTGAAAATTTGGAAAAATTTTAATTCAAATCGATAATTGGTTTTGGGATTATTTTATAAAATATGAATTTGATTGAAAACTACTCAAGGTCGATTATTATAAAAATAAAATTGTTCGTGAAGTGATGGTAAGATTAACTTTGAACTTCATCAATTTTATAGGTTTTCATTTAATTTATTAGTTTTGTGAGTATTTCATTCGAATAACCTATGTGCTGTGCGCCTGATAGGTATAAAGATATGAGATTTTTGAGGCTATTTTCAAGGGATTTCCACCAGATGTGCACACACGAGATATAACCATTGGATAACGGTAGAAAATGACTGTCATGACTGCTAATATCCCAGAAAACCCTTTGGGTTCACGAGCTACCACAGAAGGTGTTAATGGTCATTTAAATTACAGTTCTCTCTATTTTTATTTTAATTTTAGATAATATCGATTATTGGACTGGTTTAACTTCTTTCTAATGTCATTATTTATCAAAAAAAATTTTTTCTTAAAATTGATTATCAATACTAAACGTGGAAACCATTTATTAAATTTATGACAATGTGATCATAGGTTCTCAATAGATATGAGTCCTAATTTCTTTATTTGACCCAGTAAACGAGCTGTCTTGAGTTTTCACTTGTTTCCCTCTCATCTTTGATGGGTTAAGACTTATTGTGTTTCGGAAACGTTTAATGAAATGTAACTCAGTACTAGCTGAATTGAATCGAATTGTTTATACTATTTCTTGAACAGGATGATAAATTGCATGATCTAGTGAAGAAATATTTGGTTGCTAAATTACAAGATCCCTGGACCTATTTACACAGATATACCATCCACAGCCAAGACGCAACGCTAGAAGATCACTTTAAAATTTCAGCAGGAGAGATTTTCGCTCGCCTGATATCAATTTGCCTACTTAAATCTAATTGAATGGAATTTTTCCTGTTTTCAAAGTGTGATTAATTCTTGTTCATTTGATGCCCTCAATATATGCAATGGATTTAATTTTTTAAATGTAAGGTATGCCCTGTCTAATCCCAACTTTCTACCGGTATGTAGATTTGGATTTTTATTGTAAATAAAAGTCATTTCAATCTGCTTTGTGAAGTTATCTTTATTATAAAATTCTATTTCAATATGTTTCATAATGTTATTATTTTGATATTTTATTCTATCAAGAGTATACATTAAAAGTGTTACCATCAACCTACAAACCTTAAAGACAATTAACGACTTTTAGGGTGGAAAATTCTAAAGAAAACATCCTTTAGTCGGGTTTCTGTCGTTGAATTTCCTTTATTACCCGTATTCTTGTTTATTGCAAAATTTTGAGCAGGGATCCGCTCTTATTTCTCAGCTATTTCCCTTTTTGTTAAAGTATTTTAATTCTCTCTGAAAATGTGTGCAGCGTTCTACCTATATTTCCCATCTCTACTTTAAATAATTTATTTAATCCTTAAATATTATTTAAATTACTCACTTCTATGATTTTGGTCGTTCGGATTAATCTTTTTCCGACGGCATTCTAATTTAACTGTTGCAACGATTTGGCGATTTTCCCCGCTACCCTTTCTCTTTCTTTTTCCTTAGGATCTATTTATATTCATGTCGTATTTAATGAGTTCTCACTGGACTTTTCGGTGTTTAATATTTTAGCCTTATATATAATTCATTTTAGATCGATTTTTCCGGCGTTGGTGAAAGAAAAAAAGCCAAAAGACATGCTCCACGATCTCACTCCACCACTATAAGCGCATTTTACGTTTAGATTCGCCGTTTAGCACTGGCAACCTTCACGGTCACAGCTCCGTTGCAGATGGACTGCGCTTACACGGATCCGTTAACTGTGTGTATTTACTTTTGTTGGGCCAGGACTGAATTTTGTTTAAATGAATTAAAAATAGCACGCAAATACAACATTCAGATTTAAAATCAGACTTAAAAAACATCAAATATACCACCTTAAAATGTGAGAAAGATATAATTAAAATATAAAATCAAAAATATAAAAAGAAATTAAAATAATAACAAAATGCACCAAGATCGGCACGAAATTAACATAAATTAACAGAATAACACAAAGATTTGATCGAAAAATGACAATTTATGTAAAAGTAAAAAATTAATGAATAATGAGTTAAAATAAAATATTTTTGGTTAAAAAATCTAATTAAAAATTTAAGAAATAAATTGTCAAATTAAATTAAGAAAATAATAAAAATTAAAGTTAGATAGTACAAATAATTTCAAGGTCAAATTTTGTTTTATCGAACTAAAATTAACACGCAAGGTTAGTGTTTGGCCAACACACAATTTTGTTTGAATGAATCGGTAATAACACGCAAACACAACACGCAGATTTAAGATCAGACCCATAAAACATCAATTAACCACGTTAAAATACGAGAAAGAAATAATTAAAATATAAAATCGAAAACATAAAAATAAATTAAAATAATAACAAGGTGCAACAAGATCCGCATGAAATAAACACAGAAATAACATGAGAACACGAAAATTTGACGAAAATTTGACAATTCACTTAAAAAGCGAGAGATCATGAAAGTTAGAACTAAAATTAAATAATTTGAATTGGAAAAAAATTCAATTAAAAGGTAAAAATCAAAATTGTCAAATTAAACCATGAAAATAATAAAATTAGAGTTAGAATATACAAGAAACCACAAAGTCAAATTTTGTTTTACCACATCAAATTTAACACGCAAGGTTAGGGTCACACAATAGGTATATATACCGATTCATTTCCACAGAATTTTAACCAAAAATTCGTTTTTAACGGACACACTTTGCATTAAAGCAATTTTGAAGAAATCTAAGAACTTTGTAAGTGGACGATTTTTCGGAGAACCTTCTCCACGCGACGCACAAATAATCTCAATGGAGTTCTGTGTGGGGAAGGATTATTATGTGATGTATGCTCAGAATGATGTAGCTAATTATGAGCCTATTTGTATTACAACAATAAATGTTTTAAACAGATATTATATTACGTCGAAATTTTTCCGGCCCACAACCGTTACAGCACCGCTAGTTATTAAAATCCACACACCCCAATCGAACTGTGTAAGTGCGGTGTAAGTTCGCCAATAGTTCGTGCCCGTGAAGGCTACGACATGAGAACGCAGGAGCTGAAACGTCAATATCATCCTTTTTAGTGGAAGATGGGTTGAAGGGGGAATAGTCTTTTGGCTGTTCCATCATCACCTATCTCCCGAAAACTCGACCTAACTTATAATACAAATCGGCTTAAAATCAAAACACTGATTAGTCCAGTGGGCACTCATAATCTTTTAATATCAACACAATTAATTCCGAAGGTCAAATAAGAGAAGGTGACGGGAGAAAATATCGTAAATCGTTGCTATGCAAACTTTATTCGATAAATTATTATAAGCGAAATTTTTAAACGTCATATGGATGAACTACCAGCGTTATAATAAGCACTCAAAGCGATAAAACGTACTAATTAAAATGTTACTGAGTATTGTAGTGAAGATACAATCGATATCTCCCCACAAATAAAAATGTATCCACGTATCATAATATTAACCTGTCATAAATGATCTAAAAATCCAAATACCAACTGAAACCGATAAATATATATATATATATATATATATATATATATATTAAATGATAAAAGATCTACTGAAATACGAACCCCAATTAAAAGCATTGAAGCCCTTATAAATATTATATTCCCTGGTCAATAATAATTACAAAACCTAACAAAATAACCGCATGGTCAAACCCTAATGTGCATTACTTTACTCCCATAGTCCCGACGACGAGTTAGATTAGTAGTTATGTGAGGTTTCTGGTTGCAGTGACCTTGACCCCACACAGTAATAAATTTTTATAGCCCCCAATGGCTACCCGTTGCTAGGCAACGTTGGAAATAGAACCATTGGTTTTTGAGGTCGCCAAAGGTGAGCTCTACGAACGAACTGCTCTGGTCCGATCTCAAAGCGGGTCCAACGCACTACCGGTAGAAGGTTTGGGTGCGTTTTACTTATTCTCGTCCCATCTGCATGCCTCAGTTGGTCTTGTCATGTAAGATAATTTCCTTTTAATTTATACTTACATTATTCATCTCTCGACATTATAAATCTTAACTAAGATCAACAATTTAATCAACTCAAATTTATTTAAAAATAACAAGAGAAAATGTCCTAATCTGCTGGTTGAGCGGCTCGACGTTTGGCGCGTTCGTTTCGACCAGGTCGGTGTCGGGGCGGTTTACTTGCAAGTTTAGAATTTGAGGCGGATTCTTTGTAGGCCAATTGGGCTAGATCAAAAACCAACGGGTAAGTCACTGCATTGCCTTTCTGGCAGGAAGACAAAGCCACTTCTAACCCGCTGATTTGGGTCTTCTGATTTTGATTTAATTGCTTTTCTTCGGCCTAACCCGTTGAGCTGCCGTCATCTTTTGGTATAGAACCTTTACTTTCTTTGGCTCCACACAACTAGATTTGATACGCTGGATTTCCGTCGTCAGCTGCACAATCTGCTGGCGCAATTCTCGATTTAATTTTTGAGCTTTGGTCAATTCTTCTTGTAGAATTTTGTGGGATTCCATGTCTAGAACGTGATAAATCATTAAACTCTCCTTCATTATATTAGTTCCTAGCTTTAATTACAAACAAAACCGATTCTTAATTGCATTGTGGTCCTTATGAGTAACAAATTTGAATAAGAAATAACAAAAACATTAACAAGAAGTACAATTTTTATTTAAAATTCAGGCCGATTAATTAAATTTCCCATATCTTCTGTTTCTGGATCGCCTCGGTATCTCACGAGCATAAGAGTGTTCCTGGTCCTGGTGGGGACGTCTGTCTGCGTCCCTTATCTCACTGGATAACATTCCTCGTGGGACCACCACGTTCATAGCTTCTGTTTTTATTTTTCAAAATTTTATTTTAATCACAAAACTGCGGCCTTTTGGCTGACATATGCGAGCGTTGCTCATCATTTCTTCCTGTTAGTTTTTTATCCATCTATCACAAGTTTGCAATGCCGATGCAATTACCAGCATTGCTGCATATCATTATCACGACTGAAAGATAATATCATAGCACTCTTATTGTATGAGATGTGCTCACGGTAGATATGATAGCATGCAATCACCGCCTTTGAGCACGCTATTCTGGCCAGAGATTTGATCTCTGTTTTGGTCAGACCAGTTTTTGCCAATGCTGGATTATTCTTCTTGTCCCATGTTCCCAAGCATCCAATCACTATGGCAGATACAGTAGCTTTTTCATTGAAGGCATCTCCTATTTCCATGGCCAGATCCTTGTATTTTTCATAGTTACCTTCTCGAGCTTTATCAAAGCCATCAACCGAATCATATGGAACTTTTAGATCAAGTACATGTATTTCTTTGTTCCTTTTTGATCTAATTGTCATATCTGGTTTCAGCTTTGTTGGTATTTTGAGATATTTTGGAGATTTTTCCACATCAATCTCAAATCCAACTTTCTCTAAGAAGGCAACTATGCTCACAAGGACGTTTTCATGCTTGACTCTCCTGGCGTTTGGTTAAGCCTGGCAGTGATTAAACACATGGGCTTGAGTTTCGTTGTCCAGACGGCAGAGTCTGCACTTTGTATCTATGTTATTCTTCAGACGGTAAGGATTGTAGTTCAAATCCAAAAGGTTGTTTCTGGCACGTATTAAGAAGGTATACTGTGCATCATTAAGCGTATCGCTAGTGACTAGGTACTTGGCAGTGATGCTGTCTCCGATTGCAGCCGCAATATGTCCGCGCACGTGCATCTCACACCATTGCTCCGTATAATAGAGACCCACGAAGTCGTGCAGCTGTTTAGAGAGAGTCTTTAAGTTCTGTATATTAATGTAAGTTGTGCGTTTTTTATAGGATATCTCAAGCAAAAACGAGTCATCCACGAAGCTCAGCTTAACGCATATACAGAACTTTCTCTTAAGAGCAAGTGCAGACTTCTGAAATTTTATGAAAAAATATGTATTACGGAATTGTTTTGTAACTTCGCCATTCATTCATTTTAGACCAGCCTCGAAGCTCTTATCACCCCTAGCAAGTGCCAGTTCAGTAATAAGCATTTCTCTGAAGTTGAGGTTGGACGAGTTGAACAGCCTGGTTATTCCTGTAATACTTTGTATCAGGTATTCATCAAGGGTTGAAGTTATTCCCAGTCCTCCCAGTATACAATGTGCATGTAAGAAGACATTGCTAACTGCTTGGAATTTATCACCAATCATTGTCTTCAAAAGTCTTTTGATCTTTTGATCGAAACCAAGCTGTTTTTCACGTCCTTGTGTGATTCGATTTCGGTCACAGTCGAGGATTCTATGACCGATCACACAATTCCGTAGAGAGAAGACCAGCTTGGAGTGGATGAAAGTTTTATAAGCATTGAGCTTCTGGGCTGGATGTAGGTAGGATTTAAACAAAGTTGTGGTAAGTTTAAGTGCTGATTCCAGTCGTCCATCGATATCCTGATTTCGTTTATGGAGAAGTCAACTCCAAGATACTTGTATCTGTTTTCATTCGATATCATGGGTATTTCTTCGTTGTACAAGTAAAGTTTGAAGATATCAAAGTTTATGTTGTTGATGGACAAGTATCCAGATTTGGACGGCTTAAATTTAAGATTTGCATAGCTAGCCAATTTAACAGTCTCTTGCAAGGTGTTTTCAATCCCCTTGAAAGAGTCAGATAAGAGGACTATGTCATCAGCATAAGCCAAGATACTGACATTTAGGTTATGAAGAAAGAAGGGACAATTATTAAGTATTGTCTTAAGGATGTAATCAATTGAAAGGCAGAAAAGTGTCATGGAGAGTGGGCACCCTTATTTGACACCCTTTGTTATGTGGACAGGTTTCGATAATACTCCACCACAGTCAAAGAAGGTCTTCACATCTCTATAAAGTTCTTTAAGTAGAGATATGGTTTCCTTTTTCAGTCCCATATTAGTCAGTGTATACCAGATCAGGTCATGGGGTACCGAGCCAAATGCGTCAGCAATATCAAGCCAAACAATATGAAGTTCGGTTTTACTCCTTTTTGCTTGATCAATTGCGAGGTGTAAAGTAGCATTGTGTTCAGCACATCCATCATTAAATGTGGCTGCGTGATTTAACATAGCATGTTCCACTATTGCTTCATAGTCATATACAGGGAATTCACCGCAATCTGGTTTTTTCCAGTTTGGCCTACATGCAAATTTTCCTTTGCTGTCCATTCTAAATATGGTTGAGCTTTTTATGTCTTCAGATTTGACGTTTCTAAAAAGTTCTTTTTGGTTTGTAATTTTTTCTTACGAGAGAAAGGTGGTATTCCAGCAGTTAGTCATTTTTGTTTCACATTTAAAATTTTTCGAATGATTGATTTATCTGTATTGTTTGTTATGGCATTGTGGTTCTCTGATTGTGATGGGGTCTGAGAGAAAAGACTCATGTCTGAGTCTCTGTCTATATTCAGATTGTGCACTTTGTCAATCTCGTCAATATCTGTTTCAGAGAAGATACATGATGTCTCTAGGTTATCAATATCTCCTGCTAAGTTCGGGTCATCGAGATTGTAGGATACATTGTACGGAGGGGCATACCCATCCGTACTTGGAATAGCTCCAATTGCTTTGGCCCGATTTACTTCGGCTATATATCGTTTGGCTTGGTCCACTTGTCGGTCGGTTTGACGTTGGTGTTCCTCCAAACGCGCCAGCAAGAATTCGACTTGCCCTCGAATTTCTCGGGCTGGATTACGGCCAGGCTCTCTTTTGATAGCCACAAAAGGAGCTCTACGTGGTGTGCCCGCGCGGGATTCCCTCACTGGCGAGACTAAGAATTCCGCGTCCCATAGGGCTTGTCGACTTTGAACGTTGTTCGGTTATTCAAGATTTTTAAAAACGTGACTACAGTGATAAAATTCATGATCTTTATTTTTCTATACTTGACTTTGTTAGTTAATTTAGAATCGAGATTGTTGATATGGATTTTGTGATCCTTTCTTTTATATTTAATGTTTAAAATCAAGACTACAGCAGTTATCTTTATTCTATCGTGACTTATGTTTTGATCAAGATTGAAGCGAGATCAGTATTATTCATATTTTTATTATTACGATTTTTCATTATTTTTATGAAATTTGAGACGATAGCAATGATTTACGACGCCCCTTCCAGTCATTCCCTTTCAATTGATCTTAGGACTAAGTATGTTGATATTGGAATGTTACGAGTGCCCACTAGACTACTCGGTGTGGTGATTTTGAGCCGATGGTCGATTTAGATTTTAGGTCGAATTTTCAGGAAATGGGATGCGGATCGGTAGCCAAAAGACCACCTCACCACTTCCCAATTTCCCCTATAACGGACAATATTGACGTTCCGCTACTGCGTTCTCACGCCGTAGCCTTCACGGGCACAAACTATTGGTGGACTTACACCGCACTTTCACAGTTTGGTTGGGGTGTGTATATTTTATTGACTTGTGGTGATGTGTCGGCTGTGGGCCGGAAAAAATTTCGACAGAAAAGTCTATTCATTTAAATATACATATATTTTTGCCATATACTTTGCTTCATAATTGTCATTTAGCATGTTCATACATCATAAATCATAACTTTCTCTCCCCACACCGAAATCCAAGCAGAGCTCATTAGAGGTTGCGAGGATACGACGTGGAGAGAGTAACAAACATTCTCTCACTTACATCAAAGTTGCTAGACTGGTTAAGACTGATTAGACAATGGATTGCTTTCAAGTTTTTCAAAACTGATACAGATTAAAAACTGATTAAAATTGTGTAGGAATAAATCGGTATATATACCTATTGTGCGACCCTAACCTTGCGTGTTATTTTTGATTTAGTAAAACAAAATTTGACCTTGTGATTTTCTAGTATATTTTATTCTTAATTTTATTATTTTCTAATTTAATTTGACAATTTTTCTTTTGCATTTTTTAATTGAATTATTTCTAATTCAAATTCTTTGATTTTTATTCCATTTTTATGAAATTTCACATTTTTTGATAAATTGTCAAATTTCGGTCAAATTACTGGGTTTTCATGTTAAGTTTATGTTTATTTCGTGCGGATCTTGTTGCACTTTGTTATTATTTAATTTATTTTTGTGTTTCTTGATTTTATATTTAATTGTTTTCTCTCTCTTATTTTAGCAGGGTTAGTTGGTGTATTATGGGTCCGATTTTAAATCTGCATGTTGTATTTGCGTGTGTATTACCGATTCATTTAAACGATTCTCAAGGTCGTTTGTGTTCTGGCCCAACATAAAACACTCGGGGGTCCATAAAATTGCGATCCGCAATTTTGAACAGTCCTTTTCAGATCATACTTTTATACATTTATTTGAGTCTACGAGCTCTCTGGTCGTGATTTCAATACCCATATACATAAAAAGTTTCTACCTTAAGATACGTATAAAGATAAAGATGGACTTATGGTCCGACTACTATATATAAAATCAAATCAAATGGAAGTCAAAATTAAGATCATAATTGAAGTCAAATAGTTTAGTTTTCGATCAATATAACTCAGTTATTACACAGTAAATTTGGCTTCGAATGAATCATTGATGGTTTTGGTTTCGCTTTCTAGCTGATTTTATCTTTTGGTTGGGGTTGATTGGCCTGGTTGATTGCTGGAGATGCGCGAGAGTTTTGATGTTTCATTGTTTTTCTTGATGTTCCGGATTCGATTCCATATTCCTTTCATTTTTTGGTTTGGGGTGTTTTGTCTGTCTCCTTGGTCACAATTAGACAGATGCTAAGATAGCATATTAGAGATACGAAGTTTAGGGTGACACTGATTATCAATATTTGTTCGATTTTCGGGATTAGTAGACTTGGTTCGTACTTCTGTTGAGATTTATTTCGTTGCTGTTTTTTGGCTGACAGTGTGATTTTAAGGATTTCACGCATTGGTTTGTTCTCGGGGTTTGCTTTGATAGTTTCTTGGATTTGTCTGATGATTGTTTCCAAGGTTTTCTTTATTTCGAGCTTCTCATTTCTTATTCTTGACACTTCATCGTTGTTATTCAGAAGGGTTTGTACCATTTGCTGGGTTTTTCTGATACTTTGCTTTAATTCATCGTTTGTCTTTTCGTTTTCTTTTGTCGGACATTGATTGCACTGTAGGGTTATTTGTTGACATTCTTCATTTTAGGGGTTTCTGCAGAACTCTTTATAGTCTGCGTAGGTGTTGTCTTCTCTTCTGAATGGCTGAGTCCTCTCGCATCTCTCTAAAGGGTTTTCAGTAACGCATATTCTTGTTATCGCCATTATCATTGTCCATAGTTATAGGTTCATTTCTCTCTTTTCTAATGTACATTGATTATTCTAGGTTTATTTACAATGTTATTCAACTATATACAGTGAAGTTTATCCCCTTTTTACTCTTTCCCTTTTCTCGGAAGTGAGTTTATTTCGCACTCTTCTTTTGCCCTTTTCTCTGAAAATCTCATTACTAGGACTTGGGCTTTTATTAATTGTTCTGTTAATTTTGGGAGTTCCTTTAATTGTTCTATGCTCTCCTCGATTATCCTCCTTTGGTTGTTTATTTGTATTCGGAGATTTCTTTCTTTTGCTTGTTTTCTTTTGAATTGACGTTGGTAGTTAATTTAGTTGATTGTCTGCTTCTCGAGTTTTCTTTTCGATTCTTGGAGTTCCTCTTTTAACGATTCTATTTCTTCTTGAGTTTGCTGGTGATTCTGTTTTATTTCTCTTGCTTCTTTACAACTCTCTTCCAGCTGTATTAAATATCTCTGCTTGCTTTTTCTGCTTTCTCTCATTCTTTCTGCTTCTATCTTCCAATAGTCTTCCAGAACTACTCTGGTTTTTATCTTTGCTAGTTATTGTCTCAAATGTTCGTTTTCTCTCTTTTGGTCTTTTCCACTTCCTCGCTTCCATTTTTATCGATTCTTTCTTGACTTCCGTCTTTCTTTGTTGCTCTTGTCTTTGTTTGAGAGTCCTTTCTTGTTCCAGTAGCATCTCTTTCATTCTAGTTTGTTGAAATATTATTTCATGATCCTGTTTTACTATATGTTCCCATTGTTTCGCGTTTCCGTCTTCTAATATTCTGCATTCTGTTCTCCACCTTTTCGCTTGTTCCGTTAGTTGGACTATCATCCTTTCTTGTCTGTCATCTTTAGGCTCTCTTATCCTCTTTGATGGCTTTGATCCTTGATTTCTCAGTCTGTTGATTTCTATCTTTGCGTCTTCCTACTTGGCTTTGTAGGCTCTTGTTCGGTCTTCCTCTTCTGCTAATTATTGTGTATAATGTCTGGCGTGTGCTTCCCAGTTATTCCTTGCATGCTCTTTCTTCTCTTGCCATTTGGTCTTCTAATGTAACGCTTGACGTTTTGCCCATTCTTTGGCTTGTTCTTTGCTGGTTCTCTTTGTCTTTTCTACCAGATATTTTGTTCGCATCTGTTCTAGTTCTCTTATTGTCTGATTTAGCATTCTACAGGTTTCCTCTCCTTCTTCCTGTATTTCTGTTTCTTTATCTTTTATTATCTCTCGTAGTTTCTCTATTTCGTTTTGTTGGTCTTGTTTTTCTTGTTCTAGAGTTCGTATCTCTTTCCTCTGATTGGCTGTTGGTTTTACATCCCTCGCACATTATTCCTCGTGCTGTTCGACAATATCCTTGGCTTGCAAATTCTGCTGCTCTTGGGTTTCCTTTGAAAGTTTCTATCCTTTCTTCAAATGTTCTCTTTATAATCTCTCCTTCCCATTTAAGTTCGGTTGGGTCCTCGAAATTCTTTGTTACTACTATCTTTTTCTCTCCTCCTTTTTCATCTTTGTCCACTTCTAATTTTGGAAATCATTCCAGTCTGTTTGTTGCTTGGTTTCTGACGTCGAGATTGATTCTAAATGAACAGGTTGAGAATTTTCTCAGGTGTTCTCGTTTTGCTGTTTCCTCTTTCTCCCATTTCACGAGTTTTCCTTGACAAAAGATGCAAGTAACTTCGTCTGGTAGTTTTGGTGTTCCTGTGAAATAAAATCCTTGTGCGGCTAGTTCCTTGCTTTGTCAGTCGGTAAATACTTTATTGTCTTTGAATATTAGATATCTTTGTTCCTCTTTCCTCAGGTTTTCGTCTCTTACTTTCATTGGTGGATATATTTTTGTCATGAGTTGTTGAGGTATTCCTTCCACGTTGTAGTTTGCATAGTATGATACTGCTGCCGTTAGTATGTTGGTTTTTTCCTCTTCTTCTGGCTTTTTCAAAGTTTCACCCACATTGATTCTGGTTCTTCTCTTATTTTCACTGCTTTCTCTTCACTGTTTCCGTTCGCCATCTAATCGTAAATGTCGTCATTATTTTTTGAAATTTTTAATTTTTTCTGATTTATCTGATTATTTGTATTTTTGATTTTTATGTGGTTTCATTATTTTTTGTTTACATTCTATTTACACTTTCCTTTCCTCCTTTACAACGTCTTCTCCAGTTTTTCTACTTCTATTTTTATATACAAATTGTCTTCTCGCAAGTATCCTTCCTCTCTTAATAGTTGTTGTGAATAGAAGAATGGTGTGCCTATTATCGTATTCCACGCAGATGTTGGTCTTCCTAGCTGTGGTTCGTTTCCTGCTCTGATTGGATTGCGATATTCCTCTCGTCCTAGCATTTTTAGTATAATATACTGTTTGAAAGGCCACGTTAATAGTTCATCAAATTCTTGTCTTCCTATTCTAAAGAAGACACTGATATGGGTGCCTGTTGCATTTCCATCTCATTTGGATATAGTCTAATGCCCATCTTGTATCCATTTTTCCAACTATATATCGGTGGGTTATCTATGATTCTTTGTACTCCTTCTTTTGCTCTTTGTAGCTTTTCTGCGAATCTAGTTATTCTCCATATGAAGGGTGCTGTAGGTAGTTTTCTGGCTACCGGGCTGGTTGTCTCTAGATCCTGTATGCTACTGATTATTTGTTGCATTCTCTCTTCTATTTCGGCTATTTTCTTGGGTGTATTTTCTTGGCTTTTTTCAAAGTTCTTTCTGGATTCTAGTATTTCTCTCATCAGTGCTTTTTGTGTGTCCATTTCTGTTCGTAAGCTTTTCACTTCCCATGCTAACATTCCTATCGTTTTCATCATGATTTCCGTGTGCTCGATATTATTTTCTATCATATGTTTTTGCATCTCCGCAATTGGAAGTCGCGCTTGACAGTTGAATAGTTCCAACGGGCATTTGATTGGTTTGCTTGTACATTCATTCCAATGTTCCTTTAGTTTGACTTTGTCTTTCCTGTTGCAGTTGTTGGCACATATTCCTTCGTAGGAATCGCATATTTGTTCCTCACTTGGATTCCGATGTTCTTTTTCTATTTTTATTCATTCGTCGATAGTTCCACAGAATTCGCACTTTTCTTCCCTCCTGATACACACTTTGTTGTGTTCCTCCATATTCTTTTTTGTTGTCTTGATTTGACATTTTCCACATGCTATCTCACTATATTTGCATTCTTTTGTGTGGCTTTCGGCTTCTCTCATAATTCCTTTCCATTCACACTCATTTAATCGGCATTGAACTATTAGGTTATTTATTTCTTTGTTTGTGGCTTTGTCTAGCGTTGTAGGGTCTTCGTCTCCTTCAAAAATCTCATCGCATCCAGGGCATTTTATTATTCTAATTTCTATTACCTCTATCGTACAATTCGTGCATATTCTGCATCCACATTTCGTATGTCTCGCTCCAATTAGTAGTCCTTTACATTTACAACATTTTAATCTTTCTTCTATATCATTTGTTATTCTGATCTTGTCTTTCATTATTCGTCTTGTAGCTTCGGATGGATTCTCACTTCCTCTAATTCTCTCGATAATTTTCTGCATATCTACAATAATTTTCTGATTACTTGACGTCGTTTACTTTTTATCGGTTTATTTACACATATTTACATAGTACGCTCTATTTTACTCTACTGTTGAATCCGGTTCTGGGGTGAATTCTGGCATCGATGCTATCCATTCCACCCAGCTTGCTGGATCTATATTCTTTTGGCTACCTCGTAATCTTCTAATTTCTTCAGCTTGCCATCTGACTTGGTTGTTTAGTTGTTCATTTATTCTTTGTAGTTGTAATATGGTTCTTAGCTGATCTTCTATTCTTGCTGCTTGGTGTAATCCTCGATTCACACTTTCTGTCAATACCATATGAGTATTCGTCCACTGTGCTTGCGCATTGTTGGTTATTTGTGTCATTAATTCACATTGACGTCTCCATATTACCTCGACTCCTTGGTCTTGATATATTCCTCGATCTAATTCTACTATCTCTATAGGTACGTTGGCAGCTGTAGGTTGTTGGATTACTTCCACAAATGGTTGTATTCTGGCTTGATATTGTCGGTTATCGTTATTCGGATCCATCTATTGATTATAATACGTGGTTAATTCATCTGCATTCTTTTTCTGTTTGATTATTTGCTCTGGTGCATTTTATACAATATTTATACATAATTATACATACTATTACTACTACTATACTACATAATATTCTACACTATATACATCATCTCCCTCTTGTCTTATACCATTGTCTCTGGGGGCTCTATACGTAGTGTTCGTATATCCCCATATCTTTCATCCGTTATCTGATATACATCAAGTTTGTTTGACCATTCTTGTGACGTTTCAATAATGGGCGATTCTTTTAACTAGAGTCCACTTGTGCTTGAGTTTCCTATGACTTCGTATTCTTCGGATTTTTCTGCGTCATACTGATCCAATTCAATGTCGTACTTAGGCTTGAATTTTTCTTGTTTTGTTGTTAATCTATAAAGTAATAAATAAGAAAGAATTATGGTACGCCTGATCGAAAGCCTTGACACAAAATTACAAATAAACACCGAAAATTTGGCGAAAGGGCATAAACCTGATGATTATTTTTTATTATTGTAGATATGGAGCCATGCCGAATCTTACAACAGGAGCTAGATAAGGCCCGTACAACCAATAAAGAGCTACATCAACAACTCATGCAACTAACCAAGGAGATCTAACAGGTCAAAGCGACCTGGTAGCACCGGGAAAAGTAAAAACTCTTTACCAGAAAATGACCGCCGCACAACGAGGGTGGGCTCAGGAGAAGCAGCTCACCCAGACTTAGAAGGTTCAGATACGCGGCCTAGAGGTAGCGTTATCGGTGTGCCAAGAGGCCAACGCGGTAACCTACCCGTTAGTGTTTGCGCCGGCCCAACTGGCCTATCGAGAGGCGATCGATGCCACGAAGCTCGCAAGCAGAACCATCCAACATCGCCCCGGAAAAGCAGAGCGAGCCAAACGACGTGCCGCAAAGATGAAAGAATAATACCCTAGAATTGATATTTAATAAATGTTTTTCTCTTAAATTGAATTGATTATACTAATAGATTTAGTAATTGCAAGATTAAATTAAATCAAGTCTTGAGTGGTTCGGAAAATAGTTCGAAGGAAACAGAGTATTGAGCACGTAGGCAGCGGACCAGAATAAGAAAACCGCACATGAACCTCCTATCGGTAGTGGATTTGAAGCCACCTTGAGATCGGGCCAGAGTAGTTCTTTCATAGCGCTCATCTTTGGCGATCTCAAAACCAATGGTTACATTACCAACGTTGCCTAGTGACGGGTAACTATTGAGGGCAAAGAAAAGTTCTATTTGGGGTCAAGGTTACTCAAACCATAAACCCCACATTAGGGTCACAGAACAGGTATATATACCAATTCATTTTTGCAGAATTTTAACAGTTGTGAGGGATCACTTTTTCTCGTAAAAAACTCATACTTTTTTTATCAGAAAAAACAGTATTGCATCACAAGCGTCCAGAACGGTCTCGAAGTATGATTAGCAAGAACTATTGAAAACTATCGAAGTGAGCATAAGTTATGAGCAATTATATGAGTTCGAGAATGTGAATTTATTTATTAAATAACTTGTGATGAAGCGAGTGAACAATGTTTATGCAAATGAACTTCCAATTACTATGTGAAATTCCAAATAAACAATTTTATGCATCGAAGCTTTTACCCAATTTATATGGTAATATTTATTTATTTATTTTTCGCCCCACAGCCACACACCGGCAAGTAATTAAAATCACACATCCCGGAAAAATTTAGACATAGTTTTTAGTTATGATATAGTGTTGGGCCAGAACGTAAGCGGCCTTGAAGAATGTTTAAATGGATCAGAAACATACACGCAAATAAAACACGCAATTTAAATAAACCTGGAAACACCAATTAAACCATATAAAACATAAGAAAATAAGAGAATTAAATATAAAATAATAAACATAAAAATAAATTAAAATAATAACAAAATGCACCAAGATTCGCACGATACCTACACAAATACAACAAGAAAACACAACAAATTCGACGAAATTGAAAAAATCAATTAAAGTTCATTAAAGTGAAATTTAAATTGGAAAATTTGAATTAGCAATAATTCAATAAAAATTCTAAATAAAAAATTATAAAAATAAATCAAAAAATATCAAAATTAAAGAATAGAATTTGCTAGAAAATAACAAGGTCGAATTTTGTTTTACTGCATCAAATTTTACACACTAGAAAATTAGGTATAAATACTGATCCATTTTCACATTTAACTTAACCGTTTTTCGAAACTAACCAGTTTTTAAAAATCTTAAACCATTTTAGAACTCTTTTGAAGAATTTACTTTCAGCACATTTAGGTGAGAAATATTTATGGTGGAACCCTCTTTCCACGTCACGTTCCTTGCATCTCAATGGAGCTCTGCTCGGCGTCGGCGTGGGGAGAGTGGTATTTATGTTATTTTATGATAATTTTTATGAATTTTGGAATGGTGAAAAGAGGTAATTATGTTATTGTCATTTATAATTAATAAATATTATTTACATGAATTGTTTTATATGCTTTTATAAATTAAAATGTCGAAATTTTTCCGGCCCACAGCCAACACATAACGCAAGATAGTAAAATCTACATAGTACAGATGCATGTAAGTGCGTGGAAAATCGCCAATGATATGTACCTGTGAAGACTCAGCGTGCGCAACGCAGCGGTCGTAACGTCAATATTCATCCCTATAGCTGAATCGAGGAATAAGGAAGAAGTCTCTGGCTGCTTCCTCGTTTCTCAATTCTGTAAAATCGACCTAAAATCATACTACATACGGCTTAAAATCATCACACCGAGTAGTCCAGTGGCACTCAATAAATATAATATGAACACAATGTGCGCCTAAGGTCTATTAAAGGGAAGGGTACTGGGATAAATTAAGTTAAAATCGTTGATATAACCACAGCGAATTAAGAGTTTTAGATAAATTAGAAAAAATCATTGGTATAATTAAATTGTTTTTATCTTTTCCTAAATTTGTGGAAAGTATCAAATAAATAATTCAGCGATTCAAATAAATTAAAATATGAATTAAAATAACTGTTTACTATAGATAAAGTAACCATTAAAGTATTTTATGACTTAAAATTAGAGTAGTTATTACGTAATCCATTTAGTAACAGTAAAGTGGTTAAATTATTATAAATTTTTAATGAAGAGTAAAATGACGACAAGTAACTCCTTGATCAAATTAGTGCAATTTCGTTTAATTAAATTGAAGTAAAGATAGAATAAATGTAATTAGATTAGATTAATTCATTGCTTAACTAGTGAGTAAAAGTAATTCAGGGGTTGAAGGATCTTAATCTGTTGATTGACAGTAGAGCAACAGCAAATAACCCCAATAGTTAAATTAGCATTTAAAATTAGCTATCGATAAAACTAAAGTAATTACTAATTGAGGTTATTAATTTCAAATACGAAACGCGTATATAATCCACAGACTGAAAGCACAGAAAACTAGTTTGCGAATAAGGTGTTCAAAATGAAGACATTCAAGTAGTTGGTTAAAGCTAAGAACATAAAAGCAAATATTCATAAATGAACCAACACTTCGCTCGGGTAGATAATAAAATCATCGATATAGGATTAAAACCGTAGTCAAAAATTAAGAAAAGAAAAATAAAATCAAATTTACCCTGAAGTCATCGATAAAATTTACTAGATGAATTCATTTCAGCAATAACATTGAATTAAGAAAGAAAAAAAAATCGGTTAAAAAATTGAAAATGAGACAAAACCCAAACAGTGACTTAATGTAAAACGGTCATAAACTTTAAGCGTAATTAAAATAACAACTAAAAATTTATTGTATATAGAAAGATCTAATCATGAGATCACATCAATGACAACATACATAAAGGCTTACCATCGACCCAAAAATTCGAGCATAATCACAAATATGTCCCAGCAATTCCCGACGAAATGATAAACTAAAAATTCCAAATAGTCCGGATAATAGAGCTTCAGATGTGCGAGATAGATTTCCCCGAAGCTCACCGTAAATTGCAAGTGTTTTTCTCGAACATAACAATAATAACATTCAAATGAGAGATAACATAGGAATCCCCGAAACAGAATTGATTAATCTGAAGCGGATGTACCAAATTATAACTCCTACAATTATCAACGACGTAATTAAAATAAACGGGATATCGATTATTAAGCCGTGATTTTTCGACATTGGCAAAATCACCGGATATCCTGCCGATCACTGACGACAAATCTTAAGCTAATAATCCATTCAACGGAAACGCACCGTTGTAATGGCAAACCATCATTGATTTCTCTTGAGAGAATCGATCAACATTATTCGCAAATTCAACATAGCATATTATAGTTGACATATAACATCACCATAAATGAAGTTTTTCGCATAAATCAACTGATAATTAACTTAACATCCTCAACCCAACTGCTAGCAACGATAATTTTCAAACCCGATAACAATACCCTAGTACATCAAGCTGAATTGACAGGTCATCTAAATTTTTTAGTCACCCTTCGATTAATTATGCTCAACATAATTCTGATACTCAAGCCATGATAGGTCTTGCTGATCCACGACCAAAATGTTAACCCAAGACATCACATAAAATCCCGTGTGCCGACTGATTAAAGAAGAACCTCCGAGGCCACTCGACCCCACACTTAATAATAAATACGCCAGTCTTTGAACCCGCATAGTTGAACGCATTATGACCGTTGTGGAGAAATTTCTCCCATTAATATTAATTTTCATGGTTTATTCCTAATTGTTTCAGATCATGTCACTCAATCAGACAACTGTACAATCATCTGGCAAAAGGCACTCGAGAAAGACACCACAGGCCGCAGGCGCCATAGCCGAACTCCGATCACAATGGCCTTACCCTATTCCTCGAAAGGCACCGGATCTGAATAACAACCCTTATGAACCCGAAAGACAACAGTACCCAGCTGCCGAGATATTTTCCAACGCACAGGACCTCCTCACCCAATGGGAGAGGGTGCAGGAGCGGGTGGACTCGCAAGTAGTCAAGGCAAGAATGTATCTTGCAAACGTGATGGAGGACATCCTTCCCGGGCGGATCGCAGTCGCCTATCCACACCGTCCAGTTCGAGACACCAGGCGACCATACACTGTAGAAGCCCTCAAGCGAAACCTAGAGCGGTATTACCCAGACAACTGAAATAACAGAGACAACTTAATGTAGTGATTGATTAATAATAGTTAGCAATTTTTGCGTTTTCTTCTCTCTCATATAACTGGAATTAACTCTTGATTTGTTTAATAAAATTAAAGATTACTCAACTTGACTAATCATAAATTGAAATTGCAATAATCCATTTAATTACAGTGATGTCTCCCTAAGGATCCTACAGACCGAATTGGACCGCGCAAGGCAAGCAAATGAGGAATTACTGGCCCAAGTTATTCAATTGAACCGCGAAATCCAACAAATTAAAGCAACCTGGAAGGAGCCGGGGAAGGTAAAGACATTATACCACCGTCTGACCGCCGCACAGAAAGGCTGGACAGAGGAGCGGCAGCTCAACCAGAGCCTGCATACGCAAATACGAGGATTAGAAGTCGCTCTAGCAGTGTGTCGGGAGGGGGAAGCGGTAACGTACCCGCTCGTGTTCGCCCCGTCCCAGATGGTGCCAAAGAACCCTCAGTTAGCAGATCAGCCTACTAATCAGCCCATAAATCGTCGGCCAGGACGCAAAGAGCGTGCTCGACGCAGAGCAGCCAATCCATCTCATTAACTCACGTTGAATCCCTACATGTGTTAATTTCAATAAATGTGCTTTAGTCAAATCATTTCTCATAATAAAGATACATAGGTGTCAATCGGAACGCTTACGACCATCTTTCCACCTTTAATCATGAACACTCTTACGCATGGGACAGAGCTAAGCGAGCACAAGTCTTCTACCGACAGCTCGTGAACCCGAGGGTTGTCCGAGCAACTATAGTACTAGCCCATGGTACTCAATTTTTGCGGGCAATCCACCACTTGAACACACTACCAACGTTGCTTAGCAACGGGTGCCAAGTGGCGATCAGCATCATTTTGTATGGCGTTACTAGGGTAACCAGAAAGTCAAGCAAGATGTGAAACCCTGTAACCCACCAATAGTAGAATAATATATTTGCTCGAATACATATAATTCATCATCGACAATAGTTACAATTATAAGCATATTCATTCACCAATAATTCCTCACTTCGTTTAACGTGAGTCCTTGTAAAAATTTGATTCTGTAAAGAAAATTTCTCTTACACAAGCTTCCTGTATCACGTTAAAGTGCTTCTGTTCAAGAATAATCTTATTCTGCTAATGAAAAACAATATAGCTTTTCACTAACAAAAGCGATTAAAATTATGTAAAAATGAATCGTTATATATACCTATTTTGTGACCCTAACCTTGCGTGTTATTTTTATTGTAATAAAAAAATTTGACCTTGAAATTATGTGTTATCTAAATTTTATTTTCTTAATTTAAATTGCCAATTTATTTCTTAAATTTTTTAATTGAATTTTTCTAACCAAAAATATTTTATTTTAATTCAGTTTTACTCATTAATTTTCTACTTTTATATAGATTGTCGTTTTTTGGTCAAATTTTCTTGTTATTATGTTATTTTTTATTTAAATTTCGTACGGTTCTTGATGCATTTATTTCACTTTTGTGTTTTTTGATTTTATATTTATTTATATTCTCTTAAATTTTAGTGTTTAGTTGATGTTGCATTTAAAGTTATCTTGGTTCTGGATTTTCGTGCTATATTAATGATAGATGTGGGGTTAGTGGTGTGGAATGACCTTCACCCCAATCATATAAAATAGTTTTTTGCTCCCTCCAATGGTTACCCGTTGCTAAGCAACGTTGGTAATGTAACCACTGGTCACAGGACGTCCAAAGGTGAGTTCCGATATCAGAACTGCTAAGGGTTAGTCCTATGTCGGGTTCAGCGGACTGCCGTTAGAAGGCCTATGTCCGTCTTCTATTTCAGGTCCCTTTATCACTTTCTATTTAATACTTTCGTTCCTATATTTATTTACAAATAATATCATAATAACGAAACAATTTTTATTCAATGACAAACAAATTAAATTATCATCAGACATTGAGTTTCTCATCTTATTTGGCTACTCCTTGGGCACGTCTTCGCAACCGCTCGGTTCGACCCGGTCGAGCGTGTGATCTGGGCTTCTTGCTAGCTGATTGGGCTCTTTCTTGGTCGCGATAGGCTAATTGTGCCGGAGCGAATACCAGAGGGTAAGTCACTGCACTTCCCTCCTGGCATGCCGACAAGGCGACCTCCAATCCTTTGATTTGTGTTCGCTGCGCCTGGTTCAACACTCTTTCCTCTTTCCAGCCCTGTTGTGCGGCAGTGAGGCGCTGGTATAATGATTTCATTTTCTCGGGTTCGGCCCAAGTGGCTTTCAGCTGTTGCATCTCTCGACTCTGTTGTAGAAGTTGTCGGTGCAGGTGTTGATTTTCTCGTCTGAGTTCCTTCAGCTCTTGGTGCAATATTTTCGTGGCTTTCATTTCTAAAATTACAATATTTAAATGATTAGTCGTTTACAATATTGATTCAACTCTACTGATCCTCTCTATTAATTATTTTTACGGTGTATTATCGGCTGCGTCTCATGCGTCTTAGATGGTTGGTGTTAGTACTCTGGGTGGTCAAAGTTTAATGACAAAAACATTCTATCTTTTTCTATCAATTATTATCTATGAAATTTTTAGAAGATTATTGCAAAAAGAGTAAAAATTTATATTTCCTTTTGTTACATTAATTGTCGAAGTAATTACTTGAGAAAACTAAAAATGGAATAACTCTTGACACATAAACATTTATTAAAAAAAAAACTAAAACATATCGATCTAATTTATTCACGACCATTAAATCGTTCGCTCCTTCGATTGTTGTGTTTGTAATTCCACTGAGGATGCCTGCTCGCATAAGTATGATCGCCGGTCTGACGGGATCCGAGTCGATTTCGAAGAGTTGACTGCACTAGTTTCTCCGGTATCACCATTTTTGTCGGTGCTGTCATCTGCATTAGCCTCGGGTCGTCTAGTTCGAAAGACACTCCATATTCTGGCGGGAATCCATCGGTACTCGGATAGCACCACTTGCGATATCTCTGTTCACTTGAGCTAGTCGCTGTCGGGCCAACACCGCTTTCCGGTGGTACTTTCTTTCGAGTTCTTCCATCTTCATGGCCGCGTATTCGGCTCGCTGGCGGGCTTCTCGTGCTGGATTGTGGCCCGGCTCGCGCTTAATCGCGATACTTGGCAACTCGATCTCTTCCGCTTGATATTCTGATCTTCTTGGCCAACTGGAGTCTCCGTAAGTGGATAACAGATATCCGTTATCCCACAGAACTTGTCGGTATCGAGCGCAGAAGCGCTCGGGAGCTGTAGAGTCACTCGAGAATTGTCACTCCAATTGCCATGCGGGTCTCTGCGATCTAAACGTGAAAAATAATTAATTACCCATCATTCTTATCGATGCGCCTGCGCGTGTAAAACATGGACGTTAGTGATTTACGCTATTTTCTATCGAGTGTTACTAGGGTGAATTTTTGTGATGATAAAATTTGAAACGTAACGTGCGACATTACCTGATCTCTTCTCTTCACTAGGCATCTGAGTATCATTTCTTGAGATCCGGTCTCGTAAGGAGTCTCGAGCTCGAGCACGTCCACTATCGGTACTAGTTGTTTGGTGATTCATTTACGCAGTATGGAATGTGAGTTTTTACCGTGTTCTTTTATATTCGTGAATTATTTGCGAGGGCGTAGTGGGTGAATGAACTGTTATTTTATTTTATTCGTTTTCGCGGTGGAGTGTTAATATAATTATTTTAGTTATTTATTGTTGATTATTTGATACTGATCATTATTTATTTTGTTTAGTTTGGCGGTAAAAGTTCATTTCTATTGATCGCTTCATCTTCCTTTGTTATGATAAGTTGATATGATCATCGTCACCGACTTGTCACTCGTGTCAGATTTTTGGTGATTTATTCCGCGGTAATCTCGGACTATGACCTGTTCGTAGTTTATTTAGCGTATGAACAAACAATTTGATCTGTATTGGGTCTATGTATCAATATGCAGTTAATCACAAATTTTCACTTGTCGATTGGAATTTTGGTGCTCATTATCTGAATTGCTGTTCTCATTCGACGACGGTGTATCCCAGAAAACACTCCACTACGAGTCGCTCCGGATTATTGTCATTGCCGAAAGAAGATTTAATTGTGCATGCTGGTTAGGGAGAAACTGCTGGGTGGAATACTTGATGACAGATATTCCGTGAAAAGGATACCACGGTTGGGAAAGAGTCTAAATCTTCATTTGGACGTTTAGTTGGGACGTGTTATTGCACTATGGTTTGTCCTCTTATGTGGAACTTCTGATTTTATCGCTTTCATTAATTTCAGGGTGTTCCTAATTTTATTCGATTTCAAAGATTCAATATCATTCGTGGCAAGTCTGTGGTATTCAAATCCCTTCACGAAAACTGAGTTCTTATGTTTACATCTACGAATCATTTGTGTTATTTTGTTATCTTGGTCTATTATCATTGTGTACAATCATTAATTGATTTATTCGTGTGCGGTTAATATGATTATTTTGGTCGTTTTTTTATCGGTTATTCGTAACATAATAAATTTTATTATCCTTGAATCGCATATTTATCTTTCAATTAGTGGAAAGGGTTCATCGTTAATCGTTACTTGGGTTTATCATTTATCGATGTCTAATGCCTTAATTTTTATTACTGTTATGAAATTTTAGCGGATCTATATCCTGGCGTAATTTTTTCAGAATCAGTTGTTTCTACTCTGTCGTTTACTGTTGCGTTTCTTTACTCCATTTACTGATTTAGATTAGATCCGAGGATACTTTAAATCATTAATACTTATTAAATTTTTCTTGATTTTTATTACGTGAGTATTTATTTTGGATCATTTATTTAATTAATTACTATCCCCTGATTACGTTGCAAAAGTCTTCTCGTTATAGTATATTCTGGTCACAAATTTAGTTATGGTTTCATTATTTGAATAATTTATTTACGTCACATCTAGTTTAATTTTATGGATTCAATTACTTTAAATTACTTTAGTTTAATTTCCATTTATTTATTAAATTTATCTGCATCGCATCGGTTTCAAGTCCCCACTACCCGAGCTTAATTTTAGTCCTAAAGTTCTTGTGTTCATATTAGATTTTACGAGTGCCCACTGGACTACTCGGTGTTATCATTTTAGCCGATGTGTAATTTAATATTTAGGTCGATTTTACGGGAGATGGGTGAAAGAGATCTAGCCAAAAGTCTAGCTCTCAATCTTCCCACTGCCCCTATACGGTAGAATATTTACGTTCGAGATCCGTCGTTACGCACGACAGAGCTCTCACGGGCACACACTGTAGGCGGAGAAACCGCACTTACACAGTGTGACTAGTTATGTTATGATTTTACTTCCTTGTGTGATGTGTGGCTGTGGGCCAGAAAAATTTCGACTCGTAAAACTGAAGATTCACTTTTTCATAAATACATATATTTGTTGAAACAATTTCATCATAGCTCGTTCATAGTTCATACATATCAACATACGACAAGAGGTTCCCACACATACGATCAAGTAGAGCTTACATTAAGATACTTGATTCGCAGAATGAAAACGATTATCGAGAGTTGTTCCTTTGAATTGGTCCGACAAAAGTAATTTGTTCACTGAGTGAAAAGTAATTTTTTTTCATTAAAACTTGTGAAAATGGATTGGTATTTATACCTGTTCTGTGACCCTAACCTTGCGTGTTATTTTTATGCGTTAAAACAAAATTTGACCTTGCAATTATGTGTCTAATTAATTCTAATTTATTATTATTTTTGATTTCTTTTACAATTTACTCCTTTATTTTTATATTTTTAATCATTTCTGATTAAAATTATTTTATTTTTGTTCGCTTTATTCATGAACTCTTTTAATTTTTCGTAAATTGTCACTTTTTCGGTCAAATCTTTTGTTATCATGTTATTTCTATGTCCATTCGTGCGTATCTTGGTGCGTTTGTTAATATTTTAATTTAATTTTATGTTTTCTATTTTATATGTTAAATTATGTGTTTTTCTCGCATTTTTAGGTGTTTATTAGATGTTTAAGGGTCCGATTTTGAAATGTGCGTGTTGTGTTTGCGTGCTGTTTCCAATCCATTTAAACAAAAGCTTGTACTGGCCCAACATAAAACACTCGGGGGCCCATAAAATTGCGTCCCGCAATGTCCTAAGTATAAGTCCTACTTTTATACATTCAATTGGGTCTACGAGCTGTCTGGTCGTGACCTCAATACCCACATACATAAAAAGTTTCTACGGTATGCATAATTTTCAAGATACAGATGGACTTATAGTCCGACTATATATATAAAAATCGAATTGAAGTCAAATCAGTTTCAGTTTTTTAGTTACGTTGATACACAATTATTCAGTGATTATCAAATTTAGTCTCAAATGAATCGCGATTGTCTTTGATGATGGCGTTGGTTTCTGCTTCTAAGTGATATTCTTCTCTTGTTGGCTTGGATTGGCTTGGCTTATTTATCGATATATACGAGAGTCTTTCTATTTCTTGCTTCTTTTGGGATTACGAATTTGACTGGTTAATTCTTGGGTTTCTGAGTTGAGGTTTCTGTCTTGGTTGATTGATTATTCTCAGGCAGGTTATAAGACAGCATATCAATGACATAATGTTTAGGATTAGACTGATCATTACGATTTGAATTTGTGGTGTCGTTAGGTTTGATTCGTATACTTGTCGGGATTTATTTGGTGGCTGTCTTTTGATTGAACGGACATCTCTTAGGATTTCTTGCATTTGCTTATATTCTGGATTCGTTTCAGTGATCTTTTGGATTTTTCTGATGATAGTATCTAGGATTTTCCTCATACTCAGGTTTTCATGTTCTATTTCGGATCTCTCGTTCTTTTTATCTAATAAGGTTTGTATCATTTGTCTCATACTTTGTCTCCATTTGTCGTTGGCATCTTTGATTTCTTTTATTGGGCATTGATCACATTGTAGGGTTAATTGTTTGCATTCTTCGCTCTTTGGGTTTTCACATATTTCCTTGTAGCTTGCACACGTACTATCTTCTTTTCGGAATGGGTGAGATTTTCCGCATATATCTAAGGGGTTTTCGGTTGCACATAGCTTTATTATTACCATCATCATCATATACAGTTTCTTTAGGTTTGCTTCAGTTCTCATTCTATTATACATTGGTTACTGGAAGATTATTTACATGTTTTGTCTATATACAGTAGATTTGCGCTTTATTTAGGATCTCGTTATTCTCCCTGCTCACCCGGTGGTGAGTGCATTATGCATTCCTCTTTCGCCCTTGCTTCGGAGAATCTCATTATCAATATTTGTGTCTTTACTAATCGTTCTGTCAGTTTTGGAAGCTCTTCTAGTTGCTCTTTGTTTTTATTGAGTATCTTTTGTTGGTGGTTTAGTTGAACTCTTAGGTTTCTCTCAGTCTTTTGTTTTCTCTCGAGTTTATATTTGTAGCTCATTTTACTAGTTTTCTGTTTCTTGGTTTTCTGTTTTTGTTTCTGTAACTTTCCTTTTAACATTTCGATTTCCTCTTGGGCTTGTTGGTGGTTCTGTTTAATTTCTCTTGCTTTGTTACAGGTTTCTTCCAACTGGATTAGGTATTGTTGTTCGCTTTTTCTGCTTTTTCTCAATCTTTCTGCTTCCGTTTTCCAATAATCTTCGAGAATTACTTGTGTTTTTATTCTCGCTAACTCTCGCTTTAGGTATTCATTTTCTTTCCTTTTCTCGTTTACGTTTCTCCTTTCGTTTGTTAGTTCTCGTTTTACGGTATTTACTGTTTGTCTTGTCTGGATCAGGTGTTGTCTTAACTTCTCCGCTACTCTTTCTCGCTCCTCTACTGTTTCTCTCCACTCTTTTCTTTCCTTTCTCCACTTTTTACTATAATATTCCAGTGGGTCTTGTTCAATTGGCTGTACAATTTGGATAGGGGTTGGTTGATATTTATCATAATCGTTAACGTTGCCTTCTTGATTCATTTGAATTTCTGCTTCGTTTGACTTCATACTAAAGATACATTAATTTAGCTTTTATACGATTTTGTTTTTATTATTTTTATTTTTCTATCTTTATACACTTTTTACAACTTCCTTTTTCTCCTCTATACGTCTGTTTCTTCCGTTTCGCCAAATCCCTCATCTGGTTCGGTGGGACTTGGGTTAACATTTCCGTTGGGTATAATGGCATCAATAAATTGGTGGTCTGTTTTGCAACGTGACTACTTCTTCTCGCAGCGCGTTTGTAATTTGTATTTCCTCATCTAACAAATAGGTGAGGTAATCTACATTCTCCGTTAGTTCCTCTACTCGCTCTTCTAGATGGTGCGTATTCTCTAATGCTTTTAGTTTCTCGATTTCTTTCTTTAGATTTTGTTCGTTTTCCTCGTAGCTTTCCTTTATTATCTCGATCTCTGTTTCTACTCGTCCTCTCAATTGTTCGTTTATCTCGAGCTGGTGTCGTAATTGAATTTCCTTGTATACTACTGCGCCTCGATGTCCATTTACATCTTGTTGGGCTTCGGTTAGTTTATTGCATAGTTGTTGATTTTTCCGCTTTTCGTCTGTTAGTTGATTTTTTATTTCTATTAATTTCCTGCTTGTTTCTTTAATCTCTCTCTCGTAATCTCTTTCGATCTTTCTGAACCTTCTCATTGAACCTTCTCTATATCGTTCTCGAATTTCCATTGTTCGGATTTGGTCGTTATAATCTTCAATTGTTTGTTTTTGTTCTTCGATCTGTTCCCATAGTTCCCACTCTTCATTGTTTAATAATTTCTTGGGTAGTAGTCTCATTTCTCTTTTGATTTCCTCGCATTGTTCTTTCCACTTCTTAGCTTCGTATTTGATCCATTTTTCTTTGGCTTCTGTTTTTATCTGTTGTTCTTGTCTTTTGTTTGAGAGTCTTCTCTTGGTCTATTAACATCTCCTTCATTCTGGTTTGTTGCCATATTATTTCATGGTCTTGTTTCTGTATGTGTTCCCATTGTTTCGAGTTTTCAATCTTTAACAGTCGGTATTTTCCTCTCCATCTTTTTGCTTGTTCTGTTAGCTGGATTATCATTCTTTCTTGTCTATCGTCTTTTGGTTCTCTTATCTTTCTTGATGGTTTCGGTCCTTTGGTTTCTTAGTTTATTGACTTCTATCTTTGCTTTTCCCACTTTTCTGGTAGGTTCTTGTTCGATCTATTCTCTTATCTATTTGTTTGGCAACGTAGTGTCTGGCGTGAGATTCCATCTATTTCTTGATCGTTTCTTATGGTCCTCATGCCATTTGGTTTTCCATATAAGCGCTTGCCTTTTTTGCCATTCTTGGCTTTGTTCCATGCTCGCGTCTCTTTGTTTTTCCACCAAATATTGTGTTGTATTTTGTTTCCAATTCCCTCTTGGTTTTGGTTTAAGATTTACATTTCCTCTCCTTCTGTTTGCAATTCTGCTTCTTTATCCTTTATTATTTCTTGGAGTTTCTTATTTCGGTTTTGTTGCTCTGTTTGTCTTGTTCTAGTGCTGTGGATTCTTTTCTTTGATTTTGTGATTCTCTCTGATTTTGAATAAATGCCTTCATGCAGTTCTTCTTCTCGTTCTTATAAGGTTTCTCTTCCCTTTGTGGTACACATTCCCGCTGTTACTATCTGATTTTCCCAACTTTCTCTTCATTATCTTGGTTTTAATCGTTTTCTTTCATAATTCCTCCCTACTTTCTAATTAACAATCTTTTTAATATGCATCGTCTTTTGTTTGGCATTGTTCGGTCTTCTTCCTTGCCCTCTTTTAGCTGATTCTGTAGATTATCTGAAGTTTGTTTCTGGATTTTTCCTTTTTCTGATTCGGTTCGTTATTTATTTTGCGGTAAATATTTTCGTTCTGAATTCATTGTTGGTTCTAAATATTAACGTTGATTACTTTTTTTCTTTTTATACATATCTTTAGGTTTTCGTTAATTTTGGTAACTGGTTTACTAACTGCTACTTTTATTTACATTTATATTACCTCCTTTTCTATTTACACGATTTTTTATAGATTACCTTGTCTGTTCTCTTTACTGATCAGCAAAACCGGAATCCCTTGATCCGTCTGCTGATTGGTTTCTAACACTGGGCAATATGTTTACTTCTCTGGATCCACAAGCTTCGCAATTAAACCATATGTCACAGGTGTATATACTAATCTCGACGTGTTTCTGCAACATGCGTTATCACATGGTGTTGATCTAAATATAGCTCCTTTATTATTGATTTTTCCGAGTTTTCTTTTGGTTGTTCTTGATATCGTTTTGATAGCTCTGATTAATTGCCTGTGTCGAGTCATACCTATTCTAGATTGGTAGTTAATCTTTCGGCCGATTATCTTTCTCATTGTTTTTGTGTTCAATCCTGGAAATAGCATAATGTCTGGTTTCGGTTGATCTAGTTATCTTCTATTGCTGGTCCGCGATTGATACTTCTAACGCTTTTTGATTCTTTCTCTTCTTTATATATGCATTTTTCCTTGTGGTTTCAATTCTAACTGTTTTGGTCTGGCTTGGTTTGTTGATTTTACATCCTTCGCAACATTATTCCTCGTGCCATTTGACAATATCCTTGGCTGGCAAATTCTGCGCTCTTGGGTTACCTTTTGAAGGTTTTTAAATCCTTTCTTCGAATGTTCTCTTTATAGTTTTCTGCCTCCACCTGCTAGTTCCGGTTGGGACCTCAAAATTTCTGATTACGTTATTTCTTTTTCCCCTCCTTTTTCATCTTATCATTCAATCTTTGGATCCCCTTTGAGTCTGTCTGTTGTTGGTTTTTCTACGGTTCATGTTTAGTATGAATGGACATCTTGGGAAATTTCTCTCGATGTCATGTTTGCCGTCTCTCCCTTTTCCATTGTGCGAGCTGTCCTGCAAAGAGCAATAACCTCATCTGGATATTTTGATGTTCCGTGAAATAAATCCTTGTGCGGGCCATTTCTCTGTTTTGTTTATCGGTGAATACTTTTATTATCTTTTGAATGTTAAAAGTACTCTGTTCCTACCTTTTTCAACTTTTGTTTATTACTGTCATAACGAATATATTTCTTCATGAGTTGTTGAGGTATTTCCTTCTACATTGTAGTCTGCGTAATGTGCCACTGCTGCAGTATAATTATAATTGGTTCTCTCCTCTTCTTCTGTTTTCTCCCGTAGTTTTGACCAAAGTGATTCTGAATCCATCTCTTATCTCTACCATTTCTGTTCACATGTTTCCGTTTGCCATCTAAGTTATAAAACGTCGTTATTATTTTGAATTTTAGTTTTCTGATTTTTTCTGATTATTCATATTTTATCTGGTTTATTAACTTTTTATTACATTTTATTTTACATTTTTCTCTCCCTCTTTAACAACGTCCTTATACGAGGCTTTTCATACTCCAATTTTTATATAAAACTGTCCCTCTCGTATGAATCCTTCTCTCCACTAATCGCTGTTGTGAGTAGAAAAGATGGAGTGGCCTCTCCGTATTCCAGGCAGTTGTTTGGCTTCCATTTGCGGTTCGTTTCCTGCCCTGATTGGATTGCGTATGTTCCTCTTCGTCCTATCATTGTTAATATCATATATCGCTTGAATAGGCATGTTAATAGTTCGTCATATTCTCCTCTTCCTATTCTAACAAACACTGATGGGGTGCCTGTTGCATTTCCATCCCCATTTGGATTATAGTCTAATACCCAATTTTATCCATCTTCCAACTATACATCGTGGACTACTGGATTTCTCTGTGTTCCATCTTTTGCTCTTTGTAATTCTCCGTGATCCTGTTATTCTCCATAAAGGGTGTTGTCGGTAATTTTCTGCTACTGGGCTGGTTTTGTTTCGAGTCCTGTATACTGATGATTATTTGTTGGATTCTTTCCTCCCATTTCTCCATTTTATTAGGTGTAGATCTTTAGTTTTTTCGAAGTTCTGTCTGGACTCTATAATTTCTCTCTTATCAAGGCTTTTTGTGAATCTAATCCGTCCGTAAGGTTTGTACTTCCATGCGATCGTTCCTATCGTTCTCGTATGATCTCATATGTTCGATACTGTTAGTCCGCCATATTTTTTGCATTTCCGCGATGGTAGTTGTGTTGGCAATTGGAATAGTTCTAATGGAACATTTTATTGCCTGGGTACATCGTTCGCAATGTGCTTTCAGTTTAACTTTGTCTTTACTTATTACAGTCGTTAAGTTAACATATCCTTCGTATGCTTCGCATATTCGTCTTCTTTGGTTCGAATGTTTCCTGTCTATTGTTATCCCATGTCGGTAGTTCCACAGAATCGCATTTTTTTCGTGCTCTCAAATAATGCACGATTTCCTCATGTCCTCTTCATTCTTTCTTATTATTGGCTTGACATTCCGCATGGTATTTCGTCGTATTCGCGCACTCCTTTATATGATTTTCTATTTCCTCATGAATCCTTTCCATTCACATTCCTTTTAGTTTGGCATTGAACTTTTAAGGGGCTGTTACCTCCTTGTTTGTGGCTTTATCTAATATCGTAAGATCGTCTTCTCCTTCGAATGTTTCGTCGCATCCGTGACATTTTATTATTTTTGGTTTCTATTAGTTCTATCGACAATCTGTGCATATTTACATCGCATCTCGTCTGTCTTGCTCCGATCAATATCCTTTACATCTACAGCATTCATCTTTCTTCTAGGTTATCTAATATTTTAATCTCTCTTTCATTATCTGTCTCATGCTTCAGATGGATTCCTCGTTTCCTCTAATTTTGTCGTGATTTGCTTGCGATATCTAACATAATTTCCTAGTATTCTAGCATCTTGTTTTCGTTTGTTTTAATTCTATTATTATACATATTTACACGGTATTACCTTATTTTAATCTCTGTTGAATCTGGTCTGGGTGAATCGGGCATGGTTGCTATCCATTCGACCCAACTTTGCCTGGTCTATACTCTGTTGATTTACTTCTTAACCTTCTAATTTTCGGCTGCCATCTAACTTGATTATTCAATTGTTCATTCATATTCTTTGAAGTTGCAGTATGGGTTCGTTGTTGGTCTTTCTATTCTGGCTGCTTGGTGTAAACCTAAGATTTACACTTTCCCGTTAGTACCATATGGGTGTTATTTCCACTTGTGCTTGGGGCGTTGTTGGTTATCTGCGTCATTAGTTCGCTTGCTGTCTCCATACTGTTTCTATTCCTTGATCTTGGTATATCCTCTATTTTCTAGCTCTATTATTTCAATAGCCGTACTTGCGGTTAGTTGACTGCTGCATTGTTTCACGAATGGTGGTATCCTGGATTGATACCTGTCTGTTATCGTTACTCGGTCCATCTCTTAATTATGAATACTTTGTTATTTATACGCTTTCTCTTTTGACTAAGTTATTATTCTTTGGGCTTTTTAACTGTGTTTATACCATTATTATTACATAATACTACTACTAATACTAATTTAATTATCTACACTATATACAATGTTTCCTTCCGCTTATACCATCGTCTCAGGGGCTCTATATCGTGAGTGTCCGTTATCCCCGTACCTCATCATGTCATTTTAATACGCGTCGAATTCGTTTGACCATTCTTGTGATATCCCTATAATTGTAGTTCTTTCATCCAGGATTCCACTTGTGCTTTGTTTACGTTTTCTAAAGGCTTCGTATTCGTCGCTTCTTCTGTATTACCTTTATCTCGATATCGTTAATTGAATTTTTCTCTCCACTGCTGGCCATAATCTTTCCTTTTCGGCTTTCGTTTACACTTGTAGTGGTTCCTTGCTATTGGTATTATCAGTATTATTATGACGTTGCTACTGACTGCGTGTATACAAATCATTTGAATACGTAGGTGGTTTTCGCTTTTTGTTGTCGTTGTCTCTGTTGTTGGTGGTTGTTTCTATTATTCGCTGTGCCTTTTTCAAATGATCTGGATTGTAGTACTTCTTGTATTGATAGGTGGACTGTCGTCCGTGCCTAATATTTTCTTGGCGTTTATCCTTGTAGTTCTTTTTTGGTTGTTCCTTTCTTGGCTTGGTTTTCGGGACTATTTTTTGTGGTTTTTCTTGTTACTTGTTCTACAGAGATATTCCTCCTTTTCGTATGTGTACCATCGTATTTTCGCCGATTTTTCTTTTGTTGGGATGTCGATATTCTGATCCCTTTCCCTTCTTGTACGGTCTTGCATTGTATTCGGGTGTTTGACTATTCCATTTTTGTTAGCTTCGTATATTACAGATTCTGTGAGGGTTCTTTGGTCCCTATTTCGACTATTACCTTTCTTCCTATTGTTTGGGCTGTTTCTACTTTTAACATTATTTATTCTCCCGCTCTTGCCGTTTGTAATGGTTTCCATTGGAATTACTTTTCTGTTTATACTCTTTCTTTCAGTGTTCTGATTATGTACAGGTTATTGTCTGCTGTTATCATGCCTCACATACGATGTATCTTGTGTCGCCTTTAGGTCTCCATCCGCATTTTTGTCCTTTCTTCATGTTCGCTCCCAACAATTGGTGAACTAAGTCGTACACATATTTGTTTAATCTTTTAGTTCCCACGTTTATGCACTCGTGAATGCTAGTTCCTGGGTTTACTTGAATTTTTACTACTCTGTCTTTTTCCTTTCCGTATCTCTGCATATATATCTTTTTGGCCGATGCCAGCAGCTGAAGGATCTGTGGCTGTATATCTATGGCGCCTGGCTTTCTATTGATGCAAAAATAACAGCTATACTGGTCGCTTTCTCTGCCATATGAAGGCATATTCCTTGGCTGTGATTCCTGTCGTCATTGTACGTAACATAAATGATTTCAACTCTCTTGGGTTATCCTTATTGCTCCGTCAACTCGATTGATGCGATCAGTATCAATTAGTTTTCTGTAGTAGGGATGGTCCGTTTGAAATTTTCCTTTGATCGTTGTAGGCTTTAATCATTAGTGGTGTTCTTCGTTTTTGGTTTCCTCGCTGTTGATCTTGTTTTCTGTTCCTTTCTGTTTTCTGGTTTCTTTGCGGGGTATTCTGTTTGGTTATCTGGTGATTTGGTTCCTGCGTAGATTTATTCATACTGGTCTGTTATTCTGGTCCTCTTTGTCCTCATCATTATTTCTTTGTTCATTCCGGGTCTTCTTTAAAATGTCGTCCTCGACATTTATGCTTCGATTATTTCTTCGTAGACCTTATTTCCTGGCTTTTAGGTCATCCATTTTTTATTTCTGTTTGCCCTTTGAAAAATCTTTATCTGTTTTCGGTGCCAGACTTTGGTATATAGTTAATAATTGTTCTTTCCTACACCGATCGCTTTGCTTCTAATGGTTGTTGGTAAATTTTAGTCTTTTCCAACTTTAAACATTGCTATTTATTGTCTTGGGAAATGGATAGTAGGCATATATGTCTCTTTTAATAGAATGTTTCTATTCGAACTATATGGGTTTAAATCAATAACTCTTAATGGTGAAGATTCTCGTAGGTCCACTTCATAAACGGCTGCTGCTTCGTCTTGTTTGGCGTCGATGGCTTCCCAAGTGTTTGGATAATTGTTTTCCTATCATTTCTCTTTCTATTATTGTCGCATTGGCTGATGATGAGTTTTAACCGCACTTGATTGTCTTGATTTTAGTGCGCGTATTGCAGTACGTTGTTTCCTCCGTTATCTTTTCTTTAATATGTTGATCCGTTCTTCAGTAACTCTCTCAAAAATGGTTTGTGAGGGCATCTGCTGCTGCTGCTAACAATTAACGGGGTTTGTCCTTCCTCTTTTTTTATGCTGGATGTTTGTCCGCATTCTCCCATGAATCGATGATAATCTAATGGTTTTTTGGGTATTTATCTGTTGCACAGCAAAATGTAATGGTACGTTTCCTTCTACGATCCTGTCATGGGTGAATATCATCGGTAATCTTTTCTTTAGAGGTTCCATTTCTGGTGGACTTCTGGCCTTGGCATACTCTATTGCAATTCTCTCCGCCTTATCTTATTATCTCATCATCTTTCCCTTCGGCCCATTCTGGCATTATTTCTCTTCATTACTTTGACTATATGTCCATCTGTCCATTACCTTTTGTTGGGTCCAATGTGTTTTGATTCGCTGTTTGCGGTCTCCTTCAATTCGCGGTTTTGTTTGTTATGGGTTTCTGTTTTTTTCGGACTTAAAACATTACCCGTTTATACTTAGTTGTGGTTTGTGAACTGGTCTTCATACCTCGAATTTTCTGGTTCTTGGTTATTGTTTTGGGTATAAGCTTTACATCTACTTACATTTACGTATATAGGTCCTCGTGAGCGGGTTGTTGACTAATTGACCGTGCGTTGTTTTCATTTACGTTACATTTCATATGGTCCTTTGCCGCTTCCTTTTGTAACTTCTAGCTACTCCTGGATAATTCCTGGTGTCTATTATACCCAGTCTCCTACTTGAAAGTTAATGTTCGCGTACATCTCGTTTTTATCGTGTAATTCCTTGTAGCTTTCTTGTTAAATCGAATATTCATGCCTGCGGTCTTCCATACTTTCTTGCAATGTCGTTTCTTTAAATCCGTGTTACGTAGTCGGTCAATTTCCAATATATTGCGATATTGGGCGGTTTGATATTACCAATCATTCGGCATGTTGCATTCTCTCTGCCGTACATTAGTTTGAAAGGACTCATTTGTTGCTGAGTGTATTGACATTCGATACGCCATGAGGCATATGGTTTATGTATTTATCCCAGTCTTTCTGATGCTTGCTCACGTAATTGGGACATCATTCTATAGAATCCCGTTGAATCTCTCCGTTGTTCCGTTGTCCTGTGGGTGATAATGGCGAAGTTCCTTAGTTCGCATTCTGAAATAATTGTTTACTTCCCTCTATTATTATCGCCATGAAATTTTGTTCCTGGTCGGTTAGGATCTGCTTGGCGTTCCATACCTACACATATTTTTCTACAGTATTCTGCAACTGTTCTGGCTTCTGATCTGGGATTGCGAATGCCTTTCCGGGAATTGTAAGATAATACGGTATTACTAATATATAATGTTTCCATTGTTGGTTTCCGGTAATGGTCCTACTACGTTCATTGCGATCATGTCATTGGTTTGGAGGGGATCTGGCATTGGGTTTTTTAGTGGTGCCTTCGTTTAGCTTCCTGTGCTTTTTCTGGTTTGCGCATGTTAAACGTTCTTTATCCATTCTTACCATTTCTCCATATTTTGGCCAGTATATCTGACGTAAGTCTTGCTTCCGTCTTTTCGCGGACATATGTCCTCCTAAAGTTTCCCGTCGTGATATTGCAATTAATACTCTTTCGTCTGCTTTCCGGTAAAGCACATAAGTCGTTTTTTCGCCATCTCATCAGTAGTAACCATCCCTTTTCTAGGTATACCTATGTTTGTGTTTCTCCAATATGCTCTTTTATATCTAACATGTTGTCGAAGATTTTCATGTCATTGCTCTCTAAAAATTCCGATTATCGTTCTTAGTTCATCATCCTCTTTCTGTTCATTCTTAATTTCGTGAAATCGATATCCTCTGCGATTATCATACAATTCTCTACGTCCGGTCATTAATTCTCAAAACCATGAATCTCTGAACATACAGTCTGCGTTCGCAGGTTAGTTTTCCTGCCTTAAATTTAATATAGGCGGTGAATAATTCTGCAGTTGCATGGCCCATCTCATTAATCGACTAGAGGCCTTTTTATCTGCCTAACCAATACTAAGTGGTTGGTGATCTGTGGTAATTATATATCTCGTGACCCCATAATATTTTAAAGTGTTTATGCTTGGATTATAGCCAATGCCCTCTTTCCTGTTACCGAGAATAGTCTCTCATGCTTCTTGAATGTCCTACTGTAGTTCCGATAACTCGTTCTCGTTTCTCCATTCATCCCATTGCTAGGACTGCTCCTGATGCGTATCCGCTTGCGTCGGTTGCTAATAAGAAACGGCTTCTTGAGTTGGGTGTACTAGTATTGGTGCTGATATAAATTTGTCTCTAGTGTTTCGAATGCTGTCTTGGTTTGTTCCCTTTTCCCATATAATAAATGGGGTATCTTTCTTTGTAGTTCTTGTATGGTTTTGCGATGGTTGCATAGTTTTTGATGAACTTTCGATAATATTCGCATAAGCTAAGAATTCTGTACTTGCGTACGGTTTTTGGTATTGGGGCAGTTTCTTTACTTTTTCGATGTTCCTTGGATCTGGTTCCTTGCCCTTTGGCCGATACTATGTGTCCTAGAAAGCCCGTGACTTTCTCTTTGCCCAATCGCAATTTCGAGGGTTTCAGTTTATTTCCATTGTCGCAGTCGGAATGATACGTTCGTAGATCCTTGAGATATTGTTCGAAAGTGCTGGAATATATCATAATATCATACAATGTATACATACATTGCTTAATGCCATGTGTCACAAAATTCATACACCTCAGAAAAGAAGCGGTGCGTTGGTTAATCCCAAAAGGCATTTTTCTTGAATTGGTATAAGTCTTTTACTATTGTAAACGCAGTTTCTCTCGATCTTCTTCTTTAACTTTTTATCTGCAATACCACGTTTTAAAGTCAAACAGTAAAGTAGGCTTGCTCCGTGTATGTTTGTAGCAATTCGTTTTATATCCGGCAGTGGGTATGTATCTCTTTCGTTACTGCAGAGTCTCGATAGTCCTATACAGAATCTCAATGGTTTCCATCTTTTTCTTTACCATCACTACTGGGACTTGCCATGGCGAGCAACTCAAGGTTCCAATTACTCTGCTTCTAGCATCTTTGGACTTCTTTTTCTGCGACCGTTATTTCTGGGCTTCTGCTAGTCGATATGGCGTAACGTTATCGCGTATCATCACCATTAGTGGTATTGTATGTTGTGTTACGTCGCTTGTGCCTAGATTAGATCAGATCTGCGAAATTATATCTTTGAATTCCATTAACAGTTTTTGTAGTTTGTTCTTTTCTTTCTCATTTAACATTTGCTATCGATTACCACATGAATTCTTTTCCACCTCTTTTCCCTTCGGTTTCGTCGTTGGCAGTTCGATATCCATCATGGGATTTAAATTTCCTAATCTTCATTCTCATGGATAATTTTTCTTCTTCATCGTAAATTGGTGATGTTAATTGGGATTTCGCTATTGTCGTTTATATATACTATTTTCCTGGCTAGTGGAATTCCCTCTTTTCTCGAATTTGTGGTTAGGTTTCAAAAGATCATTCGCCTCTGGTCCTCTGCGTTTAACTTTTACGTAAA